>CAIGQW010015581.1:17723035-17741222 GCA_903798125.1 Danio choprae
GTGTGTGTGTGTGTGTGTGTGTGTGTGTGTGTGTGTGTGTGTGTGTGAATGAGTGTGTATGGGTGTTTCCCAGTACTGGGTTGCAGCTAGAAGAGCACCCGCTGTGTAAAACATATGCTGGATAAGTTAGTGGTTCATTCCGCTGTGGCGACCCCTGATGAATAAAAGGACTAAGCCAAAGGAAAATGAATGAATGACTGTATGTATGTGGGGTATACATACAGTACATGTGTGCATATATTTACCTTATTATTGCACTCTAAACACAGAACAATTTATATGAAAGTATTTTTGAGCTTTGATATTTAAAAGTATAAATGGGTTTTTGATTTTTGTGTATTCTGAGAGTCACTTAAAACCTTTTTGAAATGTCAATGCACAGGTTGGCTATTGCCGTAGCATGTTTGCGTGTGTGTGTGTGTGTGTGTATAAGACAAGACAAAAAATTCTCTCTATTCAGCAAGAATAATTTTTAATTACTTGTTCATTCACGGTCAACTTTTAATTACAGAAGCTGATTATTTATCCTTGCCAAGTTCCTCCATTATTTCATTTGGGCAGTGTTAAAGCGTCCTTTTAGAAAAAAAAACACTTTCTCCTGCCCCATTGTTGAAAATAAGCCACTGGCCAGACATTCAAATATAAAACTCAATAGCTCACGCACAAGTGTCATTATGTTTTGTTAAATGCGATTTCCATTCATTTTAAAGTTATTCTTACCGCTTAGAAGCACAAGGCCAGCTATTTAAATTGATGTTTGAATAACTCAATGCTCCGGAGCTATTTGGCCATCCTAGCTGGTGCAGAATAGACTAATGCAGAGTTTATTCCTCGGAGGCCTTGAAAGTTCAGGGACTTGCAAAATGTTAATGTGCCTCTGTTGGAGATTTACAGCACTGATCAATCTGAAATCTCCCGTTTGATCTGTCTAATCGCACATGCAGACAGTCGGGATGCTTCCTTTGTTTGCTTGTTTTTAAAAAAATAAGAATTGACGAAAGAACAAGAACCACTTTTAAAGAGATCATCAAGGTTTGACCCTGTAGATTGAACTGCACTTTGAGTATGATTGAATTTACTTGGGATTTGTCGGCACATGTTCAACATGCATTACAGTTCACATCAGGGTAATGTTTAGGGTACTTGAACCGATTCTCTGAAAGACATTTTCAAGTGTCTTTTTTTTTTGTGTTATTGCAAAATTGTTCTTCTGAACAAATTGTTCTGTATACAAGCACCAACATCCAATTAGGTAGTTGATAAAAGAGCTTACGTCTGAGATGCTTGTTTAGACCGTTCATTTAAAATAAACCGTAACATGGAAGAAAGTGCGTTCTTCTCCATCTGCCAATTTGAATGAACTCTGAAGTCTTGTCTGGTACTAGAGACTACAATGAGCTGCTGTTATTGTAACATGAAAATCCACGTAGGATTTATTTAGAAGTTTCCCAGCATGTTTGGTCCTTTATCCTTAATTGTTTTGAGTGTATAAACATATTTCTTCTATATAGGCTTAATGAATGAGACTGCAGGGAGTTTTAAGTTGATGGAAAGCTTAAAAATATATAATTGCATCATAGTCATTCATTTTCCTTCAGCTTACTCCCTTATTTATCAGGGGTCGCCACAGCGGAATGAACCGCCAACTATTCCTGCATATGTTTTACGCAGCGGATGTCCTTCCAGACGCAACCCAGTACTGGGAAACATCCATACACACTCATTCACACTCATACACTACGGCCAGTTTAGTTCGTCCAATTCACCTATAGCGCATGTGTTTGGGCTGTGCGGGAAACCCCAGCACCCAGAGGAAACCCACGCCAACATAGGGAGAACATGCAAACTCCACACAGAAATGCCATCTGGCCCAGCTGGGGCTCGAACCAGCGACCTTCTTGCTGTGAGGCGACAGTGCTAACCACTGAGCCACCGTGCCACCCATTGCATCATATTGTAAAATATGAATAAAATAAAAGTAAATATCGATTTAAATATTTAAAAAATATATAAAATTTGTTTGCCTGCATGCCTGCATGTGATCCTTAACCCAGATCCGAGAATGTGCTGTTAAAGTTAGCATGAAATTCACTTTTTCTTTGTTTTTTTATGATTTATCATTAAAATTTTGAAATGATTAATTGCTGATGAAGCACAGGGTTGAGTTAGTGTTACTTTAAAACTATCATAACATTTGAATTTTAACATTTTTTTTCCACATAGCTTAAGCACACTGTAAAAATATATGACAAAAAGTCATGACAACAAATATTTTTATGTTGCTTTAACTTAATTTAATAGGATAATCAGGTTTCAACTAAATCTTTTAAGTTATGCAAAGTTTAACGTATTAGGCAGTTTGACTGATTTAAGTTGAGATGACTAGAAAAGTTCATTTGAACTAAAAATGGCAGCAAGAATATTTTTACAGTGCAGTTTTTGATTTCAATTCAATATCTATGTTTAATATTCATGTCTACATTTGCTCATTGGCAAAAATGATCATGAAGCTTTTTTTTCAGCAGATTTCTATCAAATAAAATGTGCTCTGTGGATTGAAAACATGAGATCAGTCTTTTGATCATGTGCAGCTTATTATATGTATTTCAACACCATGTACGGCTTTGTTCACAGTAAATGGATGTTCACTGAAAACTCTATTGTCATGAGCTGCACACATGTAATTGATCTCAATGCTGTGTTTCAAACCCACAGCATATGTGAATTCAGGCATAACCTTTACGGTTTGACAATTGCAAAGCCGATATTATTTCTACATACAGTATCATGAGGCCCTAACTTCCTGACATAGCTTATTAGTTGAAAGAAATTCTGAATTGAACGCATATGTTTTTTTTCCCCCTCAGAAATGTACTCTATTTTAAAGGGATAGTTCATCCAAAAATGAAATCTCTGTCATTTACTCTCCTTTCACTTGGTCAAAACCTATTTGAGCTTTTCTTCTGTTGAACTCAAAATAAGAAATTTTGAAGAATGTTGGTTGATGGTACCCCATTGACTTCCATAGTATTTTTTTTTCTACTATGAAAGTCAATGGGTACCATCAACAAGCATAAATATTCATTTATTTAATATATTCATGCTCAAAAGATGAATAAAACTACATGCATTGAAACATGATTTATTGGATTTACTAAAATCTTTATGGTAAGTGGTTGCAAACGGTTTATATGTGCTGAATTTAAACAAACAAATGAAATTTTGTAATGTTCAACTTAAGTTGTTTGTTTAAATTCAGCCCATTTAAGTTGTTTGCAACCATGTACCTTAAATTTAGTATGAATTTTTCATTTTTTTTTCAGTGTGAGGGAGAGTAAATGGTGAGGTCATTTTTTATTTTTGGGTGAAATATTCATTATATCTAGTTTTACCTCGAGTGCTGAAACTGTATTTCTAAAGTCACCTGAGAGAGCGGCTCGGTGCTCCTCTAAGAGTTTGGCAATAGCCGTCATGCTAACTTCCTTGCCTTCATCTCCATTCACCTCCATTCTCTGCTCCTGTGCTCAGTTTGGCTGATTTTGCTGCCATAATTCGCAGTTTAGTTGTGTACTGTAAAGATATTGTCCACTTGGAAGCAAGTGTGGGGTTTAAAGTAAATAAAAAGTGTAAAGCTATGAAAGTGAGCCTAAACACGTGTCTGTTCCATCCCTCCTCCGCCAGAAGCCAGCTATTCATTATATATCAATGCTTATTTTGCTCAAACTGTCTATTCAACCCAGTTTTAAATGCATTTAGATGTTGAATTAAGGATATATTTTCACCACAACAATTTACTTTTTTGCCGTCTTTGAAAGGATTTGTGTACAGGAACCAGTGATATGAAAATAAAAATCCCCATTTGTACTGATCTGCATGATTAAATAAGCTTTATTATACATGCTAGTCCACTATTTGCAGATGTAAAGACTCTGTAAAGAATCTTATTTTCTAAAGTTAGCATTTGTAATTGAATGTCCAAAATGGCATGCATATATACATATAGATGTATATCATTTTATTTATTTATTTATTTATTTATTTATTTATTTTATTACACAGAGCACATGGGCAAAGAGAGCATATTTAATGTAAAGGGTCAAAAATCGAGGACAAAAGATTAGTGCTTAACTTTCTGCATTGGAGCTGCATTCAAACCCACAACACATATGAATTCAATCCCAACCTTTACATTTTGACACTATATTGCAGAAACAAAATGATTCCTGCATATCATAATGCCCTAACTTCATGATATTTCTTATTAGTTGAAAGAAATTCTGAGTTTTAGTATAAGCTTCTTGCTGTGCAAGTTTTTTTTTCTCAGAAATTTAAGCCATTTTAACATTAATTTAACATTTAACATTAATTATGCCAATACAATCCCATTTGAAATGCATTTAGGTGTTGAATTAAAGGGTTTGTTTATATGACGACAGCAGTGTATAAAAACTGAAACGTTTTTTATTAGCGTTTTTGAAAAGTTTTGTATACAGGAAACTGATCCCTGTTCATACTGATCCATGATGAAATATTGTACTCTGTATCATACATGCTAGATGGGCAAACGCAACACGAAGGGGCAAGAAACAAAATTGAGAAGAAAGATATTGGTGCTTCATTTTCACAGGGGCAAGAAATTCCACCCAGCTCAAATGTGTTTTGGCTACAGTCCTGACTCCTCGTCAAACCCATGACTGTCAGGGTGGGTTATTTCTGGCAGCGACTCAGATCCTGGCAGGGCCGGGCCCATTAGCAGTTAAAATTAGGGTGTCCCACTTGTAACAACACACAATCTCTTCCAACAAAGGCGTGCGACGGTCGTGGATAGTGGAGCGCTAGGGTGCGGTGTCATGGTCATGTGCCGTCCATCATCATTGGGTCCTGTGATTTGGGAGACAGCTGAGCGAGGGGTTCTGGGTAATGGAGGACACCCTCGGGCCAAGCCTTTTTGTGCACTATGAAGTCATGAATGGGCTCCTAAAACATTATCAGTGTTGGTTGATTGAAACTCACAGGTGAGACAACTAGCACATGCGTATGTGCATTTGGGATCAGAAGGGTTAGCTGACAAACGAAGCACTAGCTTTGTGTTTTTCAGCTCCGCTGGGGCGATTAGGGCACCCGGTGGACAATACAACACAATATAAGATGATTTGATTGTGCCTCTGCAGAGCACATGGGCAGATGTGTCCTTGGTCTGTGAACCCTCTATTGAAGTTTTTGTTTCTGTGTCTTATTTATAAGGGGCCATTGGGGCTGCGGGAGACCACATGTTTCTGCAATAAAATAAATCACGTCTCTTTTAGTAAAAGATCATCGCTTTACATTTAACCAAAAAAAGGTTTTCACAACCTAAAGATTCTGGCCTCTGAGAAGCAGAGCTTTTAGGAGGTAATTTATGAAAAAAGCACAGGAACAATTGCTGTTCAAGGATGTGTGAACGTCAGATTTTTCTAATGCACATCACTCGATTGATTGTACTACGCAGAACATAAATGTGTGTAAGGCACATTTGTTAGAATGGTGGCAACCACTTTTGACCACCTTCAGAGGTAGTCAAAAAATGCATTTGATTGGCTTGCTTGCAAAGTGTAGATATTCATGTGATTGAGTGCATTCAAACAGCCACAAAACACCATCCATTCACTGGCTCCTGACCTCATACATGATCGTTATGGGATGTTTTGTCAAAGCACACCAGAACAAGGTATATTCCAACTATTCCAATGTATCAACTCACACATATTACAATTAAAATCATAGTTGCAATCCACATCTTTTTCATTCGCTTGCTAATTAAATGGTAGCAGGGCCATCTGGCCCCAATTTTTTGTTTGTTTTGTTTTTAATGTGTGGGCAGCACGGTGGCGCAGTGGGTAGCGCTCTCGCCTCATAGCAAGTAGGTCGCTGGTTCGAGCCTCGGCTGGGTCAGTTGGCATTTCTGTGTGGAGTTTGCATGTTCTCCCCGTGTTCACGTGGGTTTCCTCCGGGTGCTCCGGTTTCTCCCACAAGTCCAAAGACATGCGCTATAGGTGAATTGGGTAAGCTAAATTGTCCATAGTGTATGTGTGTGAATGGAAGTGTATGGGTGTTTCCCAGAGATGGGTTGCAGCTGGAAGGGCATCTGCTACGTAAAACATATGCTGGATAAGTTGGCGGTTCATTCCGTTGTGGGGACCCCAGATTAATAAAGGGACTAAGCCGAAAAGAAAATGAATGAATGAATGTTTTTAATGTTAAAATAGATCATGTCAATAGTTTGACCCTGTTAAAGTGTTAACAACCACAACAGCCAATAGAAATACTGTTTTGGGGAGTATATTTCCATATGCTCATGGACACCGTAATGTAAATAGCATGGATATGCAAACATCAGACTTTATATCACCTTCCATAAAAATTGCCACTTCAATACAACAAGCTGTGTAGTCTGTGCAAACTTAAGAAACATTTTCAACATTGCTGCATTTCCTCGGTCAAATTCCATGCATTTTCTTCAAAGACTTTTGCCCCTGATTTGCCTCCAATATTAATGCTACTCAATTGTACTTGCACTGAGCATTCTCACAAAATTATACTAGGGACAACATTTTTTTACCGAAACGTGAAATTTGATCATGTACAGTTTGACCATAGCAACAAGCCCAAAAGCCAATGAATTTGCTGTATTAGAGAATTTATGCATATGTGATGTGATGGTATGCTGGGATATACAGTACATATGCATAAATAAGATGTCATGTTTATTCATGAAGGATGTATTACTAGCATTTACATATGCAAACATCAGATTTGATATCTTCAATTAAATTTACCTTGGTCAAACAGTGCACTTCTACTACTTCTATTAGTTGTTCAAAACTGCTGCCTAAACATAGTATAATTTGAGTTGTTAAAAAACTTTTGGCCCTGATTACTTCCCATACTAAAAAAGAGAACAGTGTCAATCCAAAAAGATTGCAAGAGACCTTTTGGATGCATGTTAATATCTGTTGGAAAGGGTAATGTGTCTCGAATTACCATTTGTGATTGATTCACTATACCAACCTGGAGGCCATTCATACTTTTTATACGGTCTATGTACAGAATGCATTTTCCATTCCACTACACTATTTTCATAGCTTTTTCTTTTCTGTCAACAGCTGCTAGATGCACGAGTTTAACCATTGTACTAATGTCTCATGTCTTTTGCAGCATTTTTCTTCTTATAATGGGATTTTAAAAATGTGACGCTAAAGTTACAAGTAGTTCAGCTATTTTTATTTTCAGTCCACTGACATTCATTCTCTGTTTGTAACAGCACAAATGCACTGTACTACATCGATTAAACCCATAGTTCATGTTGAAAGGTGAATTAAGCATACATTTTATTTAGTGTTTATTCATTCATTCATTTCCTTTTCGGCTTAGTCCCTTTATTAATCTGGGGTCGCCACAGCGGAATGAACCGCCAACCTATCCAGCTTATGATTTACCCAGCGGATGCCCTTCCAGCTGCAACCCATCACTGGGAAACATCCATACATACTCATTCACACTCATACACTACGGACAATTTAGCTTACCCAATTCACCTATACCATATGTCTTTGGACTGTGGGGGAAACCGGAGCACCCGGAGGAAACCCACGCAAACACGGGGAGAACATGCAAACTCCACACAGAAACACCAACTGAACCAGCGACCTTCTTGCTGTGAGGCGATTGTGCTACCCACTGCGACACCGTGCTGCCCTTATATATATATATATATATATATATATATACACATATATTTATATATATATATATATATAAGAGCTGTGCAATATATTGTTTAATATAGTGTATACGCAATGTTGAGTCTGGATTATAATTTATCATTTGGCAAGTGTTTTTTTGAGGCCTGTGACCATGTAAGGGGTTTAAAAGCATTCAGGCCTAAGAAATAGTTTTAACCCTTTTCTAACTTTGACAAATTAATAACGATTGATTTTATTTAATTGTTTATAAAACGAAGACTATGCAGTATTATTTTATGTGATTATTCAACTAGTGTTTACCTGAATACAGTTTGACTCCTCGGAAAACAATAAAACAATGTTTATTTAATTTGTATCTTTTCCTTTATTGATTATCTATACCTGTAGATTTATTATACTGTATTTTATGCACTCCTATACAGAATCATCCCAATCAATCTAAAATTATAATTTTTTCCCAAATAATTATTCAACCCATCTAGTGAACTTGTATTCATATCGTAATAAATATCGCAGAATAAAAAAAAATATTGCAATGTTAGATTTTTCCAATGTAGTGCAGCCCTAGTATAAATATTAGTCTGATATCTGAATTCAAGCTATTATCTGAACATTTTGTCATCTAAATGCCCTCTTAAAGGGATAGTTCACCCAAAAATGAAAATTGACTGACTGTTTGCTCACACTGACTGAAGTGGTTCCAAACCTTTATGATTTATTTTCTTTTGAACACAAATAAGATATTTAAAAAGACATTGTTGGAAAACGGTAACAATAGACATCTATAATAAGAATAAAAGAATATACGATGAAAGTCAATGGTTTACAAAACTCTTTTAAAATATCTTCTTCGGTGTTCAACAGAAGAAAGAAACACAAATAGGTTTGTTACAAGAGAAGGGTGAATAAATGTTATTATTCAGTTTTGGGTTAACTAGTTCATCAATGATATAATAAATAAATGTTTCATCAACGTTTCTAGAATTTTTCAAATTGAAAAGAAAAAACCTTTAAATATTTAGGGTTGGTAAGATAATTGTATGATTTTGAAAGAAGTCCCTCATGCTCATCAAGGCTGCCTTTATCTCTCAGTAAAACGGTGAAATATTATTCCAATTGGAAATAACTTTTAATTTAAAATATTAAAAAATGTGCTTTTACATTCCAGCTGTCAGTGTCACATGATCCTTCAGGAGTTATTCTAATAGGCTAATTATATTCATTCATTCATTTTCTTTTCAGCTTAATCCCTTTATTAATCTGGGGTCACCACAGCGGAATGAACCGCCAACTTATCCAGCATATGTTTTACGCAGCGGATGCCCTTCCAGCTGCAACAGATCACTGGGAAACATCCATACACACTCATACACTACGGACAATTTAGCTTACCCAATTCACCTATACTGCATGTCTTTGGACTTGTAGGGGAAATTGGAGCACCCGGAGGAAACCCACGCAAACACGGGGAGAACATGCAAACTCCACACAGAAACGCCAACTGACCCAGCTTGAACCAGCGACCTGTGTATGTGTGTGCATGTGAGAGTGTATGGGTGATTCCCAGTACTGGGTTGCAGCTGGAAGGACATCTGCTGTGTAAAACATATGCTGGATATGACGGCGGATAAGTTCATTTCGCTGTGGCGACCCCTGATGAATAAAGGGACTAAGTCGTAAAATGAAATGAAATGAACTTTTCTAGTCATCTAAACTTACAAATCAAACTGACTAAAAATGTTAAATTAATCTTTGTGTAACTTACACATATTTAGTTGAAACCAAAATAAGTTAAAGCAACATAAAAATATTTGTTGTCTTGACTTTTTGTGGATGATTCGTGGATGAATAGTAATAATTTATTTCTAATCTAAAATCAGTACACGTTAATGGGGCACTTTTGATCCATTAAATGCATCTTTACTCAATAGAAGGATTAATTTTATAACTTCAGATTGTAAGTTTTTCATATTAACCGTGTTGTTGTTTGTGTGTTTTATAGATGTGGCCATGCAGAAGAATCCTTTGGGCCGATGAGGGACAGCTGATGACAGCGAAATCAGATTAGCAGAAAAACAAGTGTAAGGTACATACGGTGGAGCACCTAAAGCCGGCCAGTGCCTGCAGTCTGACCCCGGTGCTGACAGAGGCAGCTGTCCCGTCTTTTTTGCCCTTCTCTGTCGCCATTAATTTCCCTCAAAGGCCCCCAGTGACAGTTCCCTCATAGTGGCCATACTTGGAAACAAGGTGCATGATAGACATGGGGAGAATGGGATGCACAATTTGGGTGTACAAAAAACAACAACTGCTGTGGGACCATTGAGGGCATATGACCATTGTCACCTGGAAAGAAAGAAAAAAAGTATAATTCCTCTTAATTATTCAGTGTTCTAGTACATTCAGGATGTAGTTTGACTTTATATTACATTCAACATTTGGGGAAGTAAAATGTTTGAGTTTGTGTTTTTGAAATTGACGCTCACAAAAGGTGCATTTAATTGGCTACAATGTTAATGTGATAAATTATTGTATTTAAAAACAATTCAAATTAACATATTTAAAAATGTAATTTATTACTGTAAAACATCAAAGCAGAGATTTTCAGCACTATCGCTCCAGTCATCAGTGTTGCATGATCTTTTACATCAAAAGATATTCTAATATCAATTTGCCAGGGATATAATAAAAGAATGGTTATGAAATATTCAGAATATATTATTCAGTTATGTATATAATAATAATTCTTGACATATTTTCAGTTCTGTAGTATATTTTTCTCTTGAGTGTTCAGAAATATTTATAAAAATACTTCAATTGTGTTGAAATTACTGATTTAATTCCTAGCACTGAAATGGGTCATACTTTATATTGAAAATTGCATTTATGCAAGTTAATAATACATTGCAGTAATTAAAACAAGTAATGTAAACGGTTTATTTAAACATAACAAAATACCAAGATAATTTCAGTGTCAGCCCACCACAATCAATCCACAATAGATTTTCCTCATTTCATTTGTGTATTCAAATATTAAAAAAATGACTGAATTTATTGGTTTAATTTTCAAAACTGAAATTAAATCAAATTAATGCAATTGAATGCTAAAATCTAGTAATTATTAAATCAACTGTAATATAATGTACTAATTTAACAAAAACAAAAAAAAAAGAAAACACTCAAGATCACAGTCCAAAATGTGTACACCCAAATGTATATGTTGGGGGAAAATATTAAATAAAATTTTAATAAGCAGGAAAAATTAAGAGAAACATTAAAAAATATTATTAATTTAGTTGTATTAAAAGTCATTTGTTTTTGTGCAATAACTCATTTGCATTTAAATTAATTATCGTACTAATCCTAAAGATGTTCTGTGACCAAGCTCTTATTTTCATGGATTTATATATAAATTGATTTGAGTATTCAGATATTTAAAAATATTTCCTCTTCATCATACTAAATCCTGGGGAAATTATTGATATCAGTTTCAAAATTTTATAAATCTTGCCGATACGATTTTAAAATAACTTTTTTCACTGCGGTTTCTCAAGAAAACCACTATCAATCCAGTCGTCGCTTCTCTGGACCCTAAATATGGCCCCTGTGCTATGTAAATGAGATATGTTAATGAATAGCTTCTTTCAGCACATGCAGTGCAACGCAACAATTCTGTCTATGTGTACCTAGGCTTGTGTTTATGAAGAGAGTGTGCCAAGCACTCAGAGTAAATGAAAATATACACTGGGAGAAGCATCTCAGGCATCTCCTATAACAAGCTGCAGAAACTCTCTAAAGCATCGCTGCTATGCTGTGGGGAATCTTGAGAATCTCAAGCTTAAACCACCAAGCCTTCGAGACCCCGGGGGCAACATCACCAGCCGCTCACACGATTAAAATGATTTTCCAGGATCTGGGCCACAAAGGTTAATGTCACAGACAGCTGGAAAGTGATGCACTGGAGTCTCATTTGAACAATTTGGACGCCATTGTGAATGGAAAAACTAACCTTATGTCACATACTTACTGAGTAATTAGATTTGACGCAAATTTGTTCTGGATTGCAACTTTACAACTTTATCGAACACCTTTGAGACTGAATGATGAAGCATTATTTAAAGGGGAACTATTATACCCATTTTTACAAGATCTAAATTAAGGTTCTGAAGTCCCTTGAGTGTGTATGCAATGTTTCAGCTAAAAACAACACACAAATAATGTTTTAAAAGTCTTTGAAACTGCCCCTTTTAGACTTGGATCCTATTTGTGCCATTTTGGTGACTGTCGCTTTAAATTCAAATGAGATTGTGCTTTTAAAAAGAGGGTGAAGCTATAAACACCTATGTGTCAGCATAGCAGCAGAATCAAACTCTAATGGCGGACAGATGCTTCTCACTCAGGGCTGTCTATGCTAATGAGGGAGGTCAATGGGCGGGGCTTTTCCCCTCTGATGACACGTACAAAGGGAGAATGTCAATCAAAGTGTTTTGCACACTGTTTTTATCAAGTGTGATTATAAATAATAAAATTAATACATTTTTACCATTATAAGTTGGTTATATTTACAGACTGTTGCCACACAACTGTGTTCAAACCCCTTATAAAAGTGATTTTTGCATAATAGGTGGCCTTTAATGCATTTTCGGAGTTGGTTTTATTAAGACATGAATTGTTCTGGTTGTGACTTTACAAACTCCTAACACCTTTGGGATTAAATGATGAAGCATTTACACGTTCTCCACGTGCTCACGTGGATTTTTACCGGGTTCCCCGGTTTCCTCCCACCGTCCAAAAACATGCAACTTAAGTTAATTGGCTAATCCAAATCGGCATCATAGACATGCTTCACTATCTGTTAGCATAGCAATCACTATCTGTTCATTAGCTACTACAGCAGGGGAGTTCTCAAGATCTACCTGAGCTCAAACTCCCGTCTCGCCGTGTAAATGGGAGGGAGCCCCGGGCTCGAGGATCTATGAGCTCAGGGCTCTCTCGCAGGACAGCATGCCAAACAAGCTTTATAACCAATCATCAGCTAAGTGTGAACTCTTGAAAATGGTTTTAAAAAAAAAATTAAAACTGCTTTTATTCTTTTTTATTCTTTTATGCCGTAATTAAACAAAGACTTTCTCCAGAAGAAAAAATATTACAGGAAATACTATAAAAAATTCCTGGCTCTGTTAAAAATCATTTGGGAAATATTTCAAAAAGAAAATATAAATCACAGGAGGGTGAATAATTTTGACTTCAGCTGTATATGTCACATATATAACATACATTTTATATATGTAAAATCCAAATATGAACTTGTATGTAATATATGTAATTTGTGTAATATGCTGGGTGTTAAACTGAGCATTGATCTGGAGGAATGCACACTTTTACAGCATGGCACCTCTAGAGGGATACACTTGTTCCTCTTAAACCCGCTGGTAGCAGATAGTTGCGTATGGATCATGTTCTGCATGGCACGAATTCCTGATTCATGTGGCGTCTCAGTAAAACCAGACACGATAAATAAACATGGATGTTCAGTATTAAAACTCAACGTCTTAATATAGATGTCAAAAGTCGCAGACATTGATATGTGGAGAAATGTCAGTGGGCCTCAAAATAAGCAGAATTTTGTGCATAATATAATTGTAAATATGTTTCAATATATACAGTTAAAGACTAAATGTATAGCTCTTCTGCGAATCTTTAATTATTTAAAATTATAAGTGCTGTTTAATGGAGAGAAGTACATTTTAAACATACTAATAATGGACTTTACTAGAACTATGTTAAGCTGCTTTGACACAATCTACATTATAAAAAGCGCTATATAAACAAACTTGAATTGAATTGAATAATAACTAATTTTTTATAATTTTTTTTGTCTTTGTCATAATATTTTACTATTTATTTTATCTTAAAGTGCAATTTAAATGTTTAATTATGTTAAATAGGCAAGTTGGGTTAATTAATTAGACCAATCACTGGACAGTGGTTTGATCTGTATCCAATCAAAACAAAATCTTAAGGGGGGTAAAAATATTTATTTTAAATATAACAATTATAAACTACTTTTATTCTAGCCAAACTAAAATAAATAAGGCTTTCTCCAGAAGATAAATAAATAGTTGGAAATACTGTGCAAGTTTCCTTTGAGAATATTCATTCATTCATTCATTCATTTTCATTTCGGCTTAGTCCCTTTATTAATCTGGGGTCGCCACAGCGGAATAAACCAACAACTTATCCAGCATATGTTTTACGCAGCGGATGCCCTTCCAGCTGCAATCCATCACTGGGAAACATCCATACACACTCATTCACATTCATACACTACGGACAATTTAGCTTACCTATACCGCATGTCTTTGGAGTTGTGGGGGAAACCGGAGCACCCGGAGGAAACCCACGCAAAGACGGGGAGAACATGCAAACTCTACACAGACATGCCATCTGACCCAGCCGGGACTCGAACCAGCGACCTTCTTCCTTGTGCTACCCACTGCGCCACCGTGCTGCCCCCTTTGAGAATATTTGAAAAACAATTACAATTTCACAATAATTTTGCATTCAACTGTATATATTTAGAAATATTTATTTAAGGTGCTAATCATTTTGCCTTCAGCCGTGTATATTTTAAAATGTACATATATTCATTCATTCATTTTCATTTCGGCTTAGTCCCTTTATTAATCTGAGGTCGCCACAGCGGAATGAACCGCCAACTTATCCAGCATATGTTTTACACAGCGGATGCCCTTCCAGCTGCAACCCATCTCTGGGAAAAAATGTACATATATTTAATTTTAAAATATACTTTTAACATATTTTAACACACAAATGAAAGTTTTTAAACTCAAAACGTCACTCTCTACAGCTATCTGTCGATTTGACAAAATGTAGTCTTTTTTATAGTGTAACTATTCATTTGTGTCTGATAAGCACATTATATATTATATTATATTTATATTTCTACTTTCCAGACACTAAAAGTCGCACATTTTAATAAAAAGTGTAATACTGACTGTTAAAGGATGGATACCCTGTAAAAATGAAAGAGACTAAATAAACTATAATGTAATATGTTAGATATGTTCCATATTATAACTATACATATATTTATTTAGAAAAGTAAAAAAACATAACATAAAATAAAACATTTGCCATTTTCATCCAGTTTCACTTGATGTTCAATAAAAGAAACTGATAAAAAACCTTATAAAAACTAGACAAAATATTAGGGAAGCATAATTACAAATTAACAAAATTTTGACGACAAACTTAATTAAAAAATAAAAACATGCATAATACTAATATTAGCATTTTTTCCCTTCAACTTAGTCCCTTTATTCATTAGGGGTCGCCCAAGCAGAATGATCCGCCAACTGTTCCTGCATATGTTTTACGCAGCGGATGCCTTTCCAGCTGCAACCCAGTACTGGAAAACATCCATACACTCACATTCACACACATACACTACAGCCAATTTAGTTCATGAAATTCACCTATAGCGCATGTCTTTGGACTGTGGGGGAAACCGGAGCACCCAGAGGAAACCCATGCCAACACGGGGAGAACATGCAAACTCCACAGAGAAATGCCAAACCAGTGACCTTCTTGCTGTGAGGCAACAGTGCTAACCACTGAGCCACCGTGTTGCCCCTCTAATCAATTCATTAATACTAAATAACACAGATTATTACAAAATTAATTAGTACTAATTTAATACAAAACCTATTTAAGAGTCTTTGTGAGTTTCTGTCATCATTACCCTGGCCATTATTCATTATTGATGCTAATAATAGTTTCGTGTGTGTGTGTGCGTGTGTACTGGGCAGCGCAGCTTCAGAAATGCATGTTGTCTGTGGCTGTCATGCGTTCACATCATCAGTCTCCAGTGTGACTTTTGCTTTGACTTGATCGGGTTTCATTTGAGAACCTAGAAAAGCACTTTTATGTCAGTAGCCTGGGTCCTGTGACCGGCAGTATTTCAGGATGAGGTCACAGTCTTTTTCTTTACTCAGGCGCTCTGCCAGTTTGTGGACACCTGGCCCAGGACTGACAGCTCTATGGGCGTCTCCATCAATCACACACACGGAGTTATAAACAGCCCTGTAACTCTAGCAGGACAGCTGAAAAACACAGCCAACACACAAAATAAGAGTCCCAGAGAGAGAGAGAGAGAGAGAGAGAGAGTGCGTGCGTGCGTGCGTGCGTGCGTGCGTGCGTGCGTGCGTGCGTGCTTGCGTGCGTGCGTGCGTGCGCTGCATGACTAGATGACCTTGATTTGTCTGTCTATGCATCTATATGTCTAGAACATGTTTTTTTAATAATTATTCTTTCTATTCATCCATCCATCTGACTATTCATTTATCATTTCTTCCATCATTCTACCTTTCTGTCAGTTCATCTGTCTGTCCATCTCTCCTTATATGTTCATCCATCCATCCATCCATCTTTCTAACTATTGTTCTTTCCATCCATCTTGGAATCTTTATCTTTCCATCCATCATTTTATGATTCTTTCACCCATCCATAGGTTGACTTTTCTGTCTGTCCATCTGGCATTCATTCATTCTATGATCTGTCTGCACACCCATCCATTTATCCTCTAATCCACTCATTCATTATTCCATTGATCTATTGTTCTAAATATCAGTTCATCCATCTATCCAATAGTCCATCCATTCATCAATTGTTTTATTGTTCCATATATCAGTTCATCCATCTATCTATTAGTCCATCCATCCATCTATCATCCATCCATTTATCCATACATCCATAATTCTATCATTTTATTATCACTCTGCCCATTCATCATTTTATTCATTTTTCTATTCATCCATCCATCCATTGTTCTATTTTTCTGTTGTTCCATATATGAGTTCATCCATATATCTATTAGTCGATTCATCCATCGTCCAGCATTGTACATTTTATCATCTATCTGCCCATCCATGCTTTTATCCATCATTCTATCCATCCATCCATTGTTTTATTGTCCCATATATCTGTTCATCTATCTATCTATTAGTCTATTATCCTTCTATCATCCATCCATCCATCATTTTATCATCTGTCTGCCCATCAGTCCTTTTATCCATTATTCTCTCCATCCATTGCTCCTTTGTTCTGTATGTCAGTTCATCTATCAATTAGCCCATCATCCATCCAGCATTTTATCATTTTATCATCTATCTGCACATCTATCCTTTTATCTATTATTCTATCCTTCTATTCATTGTTCTATTGTTGCATTTTTCAATTGATCTATTTATCAGTTCATCCATCTTGTAGTCCATCCATCCATTTTTCTGTTGTTCCATCCTTTCGGCCATCCATCCATCCATCCATCCATCCATCCATCCATCCACCAATCCATCCATCCATCCATCCATCCATCCATCCATCCATCCATCCATTTATCCATCCATCCATCCATTTATCCATCCATCCATCCATCCATCCATCCATCCATCCATCCATCATTTTATCATATATCTGCCCATCCAGGCACTGCAGTGGTGTGAAAACTGCCCAATGCATCACAAGGACTCCACTTCCAGCCATTGAGGACATCCAGAAGAAACATTGTCTGCGCCGAGCATGCAGTATTCTTAAGGACTTCTCTCACCCTGCTCACAGACTTCCGGCAGGCGCTTCAGGCTCCCCCCGACAAAAACCAGTAGACTGAGGAACAGCTTTTTCCCCAGAGCTGTCTCCCTTTTGAACTCTGACCCCCACTGACTCTTTTGCCCCCCCTCATACACCCCCACACTCTCCTCATAACTTATACTCCCCATAAACACTGCATTATTATTTAATATTTGCACAATTAAAATTGCAAATTGCATTATTGCACTACATTGCACAAATTCATCTTGAATTGTACATACCCACTTTACATATACACTTGTATTTATGTTCATATCTATCTGCATACCCTGATTATTAATAGCAAACTGTACATATATTCATCTATTGTAAATCTCTGTTCATAACTAATACAACCTCTGTATAAAGTTCATAGTACATCCATCTGTAAATATCACCATAGTTTTTCTATAACTGCACTTGATAACTTATACCTATATCCTGCTCTTACTGCTATTGTTTAGGTTAGACCTAAACTGCATTTCATCGCCTTGTACTTGTACATGTGTAATGGCAATAAAATTGAATCTAATCTAATCTAATCTAATCCATCCAGCATTCTATCATTTTATCATCTATCTGCCCATCCATCCAGCATTCTATCATTTTATCATCTATCTGCCCATCCATCCATTGTTCCGTTGTTCTATCCATCCATCCATCCATTGTTCCATTATTCTATTGTTTCATATATCAGTTCATCCAGCCATTCTTCCATCCAGCATTCTATCAATCTATCCTATGTCTCAACTGTCCATCCATCCATCCATCCATCCATCCATCCATCCATCCATCCATCC
>CAIGQW010015581.1:17758397-17793536 GCA_903798125.1 Danio choprae
AATGATATTTTACGGTAATAATATATTAATCGATAATTTGATTGCAAAAAAATGCTTTCCTTACTTAGAGTTTAAACAAATAATACCTAAATATCTAAAAATATTTAAATCAGGAAGCATTTTCTAGACAAGTAAAAACATCGTTTCGTTTTCAGAAATATTAAGTCAAAAATAAGTGAGTGATTCCTTAAAAAAGCTCAATTGTCTGCCAGTGGGCTAAGTAAAATAATCTTATCTCAAACTGAAAAAAAGGATTATTTTACTTTACCCACTGGTAGATTATTTAGCTCATTTTATGGAAAAACGTACTTAATATTAACAATAACAATACATTTACTTGTCTAGAAAATGCTTCTTAATTAAAGAATTTTTGGATATTTGGACTAGAAACTCATGTCACGGTGGCGCAGTGGGTAGTGCTGTCGCCTCAAAGCAAGAAGGTTGCTGGTTTGAGCCTCGGCTGGGTCAGTTGGCATTTCTGTGTGGAGTTTGCATGTTCTCCCTGTTCTCCAGTTTCCCCCACAGTCCAAAGACATGCGGTATAGGTGAATTGGGTAAGCTAAATTGTCTGTAGTCTATGTGTGTGTGAATGGGAGTGTATGGGTGTTTCCTAGTGATGGGTTGCAGCTGGAAGGGCATCCGCTGTATAAAACATATGCTGGATAAATTGGCGGTTCATTCCGCTGTGGCGACCCCTGATTAATAAAGGGACTAAGCCGAAAAGAAAATGAATGGACTAGAAACTCTTAAGTAAGAAGAGTACACAAAAAGTGTAAACAGGCCTTGACCTGATTACAACAAACATCCTTTATAGCAAGAACCACTTCTCTTCATCACATAGTTGACCATGTAACTAGCCCCAGTCTCCCCTAGAAGCATTGTTTTGTCCTGACCTGCCGTGTGTGTGCCCATTGTGGACAGTTCAGTGTAGTAAGGTCTTGTCTTCCTGCTGGTGTCGTCCAGGATGTTGAGAGGGTCGTGTGCTTCAGCGTAGGCTGAAACGGAGCGAATGCTGCTCACACTGCTGATAACCGACACATGCTGATCGATAAATGTGCCCATCCTCGGAGCATCCACATAACCACTGCTGCTGCCGTAATATCCTGGACAGGAGAAAGATGAATGTTAATGTTTCATGGAGCATTTTGCAAACTAATTTCAACCTTTTGTGCAGCATACTGATATAATTTAAAGAGATAATAAATTTGGTACTCTTTCTTTGCAAAGACCAGCCTCTTTATAAGCTACATCTATTCTAACTGAATAATTTGTTTAAGTCTGAATGTGTTTGCTAAAAGTCTGCTTAAGTTTAAACATGATTGAGCAGGAAAGATGATTTGCCAGCAAGCATTTTTTTTTGTGTTTAAAGGAACACTCTACATTTCTTTTCACAAATTAGGCTCATTTTGCAAGTCCCTGGTTAAGAAAGGTTAAGTTTTATTCTTTTTTTAATCCATTCAGCCGATCTCCAGTCAAAAGCTAAGCACTTTTAGCTTAGCTTAGCATAGATCATTGAATCGGATTAGACTATTAGCATTTCGCTGTAAAAATTATTTTGCCCTCAGAATCTTTAATCAAATATCATGACTTTTCTTCACTTCTAATCACATGTAATGCGTTCGGGAGAGGATGTCAGTGGTTGTCTTGTTTCTGCTCTGAATTTGACCATTCATCAATCTTCCTTCATTTTGTCAGCAACATCCATCTTTCAACAATTCAATTGGTTCCCAAAGGACAAAATTATGCACCGCCCTCCTTTTATTCTAATTTCAGGACTGTTTGAATCGGATGTACGTCACAGTAGAGGAAAAAGGACAATTTTATCTTTCGTTTCATGACAACTTTAATGCAGATATCTAATCAGCCAATTAGAGATAACCTGTTTAAGTTCAAACAGTTGTCAGGAAAGATGATTTGCCAGCAAGCATTTTTTGTGTTTAAAGGAACACTCTACATTTTTTTTAACAAATTAGGGTCATTTTGCAAGTCCCTGGTTAAAAAATTTAGCTTTATTATTTTTTTAATCCATTCAGCCGTTCTTCAGTCAAAAGCTAAGCACTTTTAGCTTAGCTTAGCATAGATCATTGAATCAGATTTGAGTATCAGCATTTCGCTGTAAAAGTAATTTTGCCCTCAGAATCTTTAATCAAATATCATGGCTTTCTCTCTCCCTCGAAATAACTTTACTTCACTTCTGGTCACATGTAATGCCTTTCGGGAGAGGATATCAGTGGTTGTCTTGTTTCTGCTCTGAATATGACCATTCGTTAATCTTCCTCCATTTTGTTAGCAACACCCATCCTCCAACAAACCAATTGGACAAAAAGGACAAAGTTATGCACCGCCCACCTTTTTTTCTAATTTCAGGACTGTTTCAATCGGATGTACATCACAGTAAAAAAGGACAATCTTAACTTCCGACTTTAATGCAAATATCTAATCAGCCAATCACAGGAGAACAGTAGTGTATTTAGTCTTGTAGAGATGATCTGCTTAAGTTCAAACTGAGTTGGCAGGAAAGATGATTAGCTTAGCATAGATCATTGAATCTAATTAGACCATTAGCATCACGCTCAAAAATGACCAAAAGTTTTGATCATTTTCCTATTTAACGCATGACTGTACTGTAGTTACATTGTGTACTAAGATTGACTGAAAACGAAAACTTGCTATTTTTTAGGTTAATATGGTTATAGGAACTATACTGTCATTCCAGTGTAATTGATGCTTTACCATGACTGCAGCAGGCACAATGATATTGATATATTCCAGTCAAGATCAATTGGGGAAGAAACACTTTTAGCATACTAAATACATTTTAAGGTTCTGTTATAATGCTGCTCTGTGTCGTCATATTAAACATATTTAAGGGGACCTATTATGCAAAAATCACTTTTATAAAGGGTTTAAACACAGTTGTGTGGCAACAGTGTGTGAATGTAAAAGTTTTATAATCACACTTCATAATAACAGTCTGCAGAAACACTTTGATTTACAGTCTTCCTTTGTACATGTCATCAAAGGAGATAAGCCCCGCCCATTAGTGACAATGTCTCCCTCATTAGCATAGACAGAGCTGAGTGAGAAGCAGCCGTCGTATATTAGAGTTTTCACACCATACCTATTGAAGGCAATATCAGTGACTAAGAGGCATTATAAATATGGAGTTTTAGGATGCACAAATAAACACCAGTCTCCTTAGACAGCCTTCTTCTGAGACACTTTTTTGGACATTTTTAATTGTCCACGAGATAACGTTAGTCCTGTATTGAATCTGCCACTATGCTGACACACAGGCGTTTGTAGCTCCGCCCTCTATTGAAAAAAAGGCTGGGAGCACAATCTCATTTGAATTTAAAGTGACAGTCACCAAAACTGCAAAATTAGGATCAAAGCCTAAAAGGGGCAGTTTTAAAGGATTATACAATTTATTTGTGGGCAATTTTGAGCTAAAAACCTCCCATACACACTCTAGGGACATCAGAGACTTATTTTACATCTTGTAAAAAGGGGCACAATAGGTCCCCTTAGCTTAAAACTACTATCTTGAAAAATAACTACATTGTTAAAATATTTAATGACAAAAAGTTAAGACAACAAATATTTTTATGTTGCTTTAAGCTTATTTTAATAAGTTAATCGGTTTCAACAATTTTTCTAAGTTATACAAAGTTTAACTTCATATTTCTAGTCAGTTTGATTGATGTATGTTGAGATGACTAGAAACGTTAATTTGATTCAACTAAATAATTTAGGGCAGCAAGAATGTTTTTTACAGTGTAGTAAACTACTATGTACTGTCGTCATAGCAAAGACAAAATAAATGAGTTATTAGAATTGAGTTATTAAGACTATTATGTAGGCCTGCACAATTAATCCTTTTTAAACTGAAATTGCGATTTTCAAATCACAAAAGCTGCGATTATTTCCATTATCAAATAAGGTAACAAGCATATCATTTTTGAAAGTTTTGACAGTTCGTAAGCACATTATCTTGAACAATGTGAAAAATGTAACACAATCTAAATGTAAAGGTTTTATACATTTTATTAGGTACACATTACTAGTACCGGGTTGGACCCCCTTTTGCCTTCAGAATCTTAATCCTTTGTGGCATAGATTCAACAAGGTACTGGAAATATTCCTCAGAGATTCTGGTCCATATTGACATAATAGCATCACGCAGTTGCTGCAGTTTTGATGGCTGCACATCCATGATGCGAATTTCCCGTTCCACCACATCCCGAAGGTGCTCTATAGGATTGAGCTCTGGTGACTGTGGAGGCCATTTGAGTACAGTGAACGCATTGTCACGTTCAAGAAACCAGTCTGAGATGATTCTCGCTTTATGACATGCGTCTTATCCTGCTGGAAGTAGCCATCAGAAGATGGGTACACTGTGGTCATAAAGGGATGGACATAGCCAGCAAAAATAGGTAGGCTGTGGCGTTGACACGATGCTCAGTTGGTACTATTAGGCCCAAAGTGTGCCTAGAAAATATCTCCCACACCATTACACAACCACTGCAACCAGCCTGAATCATTGATACAAGGCAGGATGGATCCATGCAAATTCTGACCCTACCATACGAATGTCGCAGCAGAAATCGAGACTCATCAGACCAGGCAACGTTTTTCTAAACTTCTATTGTCCAATTTTGGTGAGCCTGTGTGAGTTGTAGGCTTAGTTTGCTATTCTTAGCTGACAGGAGCGGCACACGGTGTGGTCTTCTGCTGCTGTAGCCCATCCATCTCAAGGTTGCTTGAGATGCTCTTCTGCATATCTCGGTTGTAATGAGTGGTTATTCAAGTTACTGTTGCCTTTCTATCAGCTGGAACCAGTCTGGCCATTCTCCTCTGACCTCTGGAATCAACAAAGCACTTGTGCCCACAGAACTGCCGCTCACTGGATATTTTCTCTTTTTCGGACCATCCTCTGTAAACACTAGAGATGGTTGTGCGTGAAAATCCCAGTAGATCAGCAGTTTATGAAAGACCCAGACCAGCCCGTCTGACACCAACAACCATGCCACGTTCAAAGTCACTTAAATCACATTTCTTCCCCATTCTGATGCTCCGTTTGAACTGCAGCAGATCATCTTGACCATGTCTACATGCCTAAATGCATTGAGTTGCTGCCATGTAATTGGCTGATTAGAAATTTGCGTTAACAAGCAGTTGGACAGGTGTACCTAATAAAGTGGCTGGTGAATGTCTATCTTTATATATATATTTTATATAGAATTAATTTAATTTGATTTAAAATACTGTATTATTATTATTATCTTAATTTGTCATGACAACTGACAACTTTATTGGAAAAAATAGCAGCAATGTTTAAGAGGTTTTGAATAAACAGTAGCTTAGTGCAGCGTACTTTGTGATTATGCTTATCCACCACATAAAACCTGTAGCTCTTTTATGAAATGGTAGTAAATCTCCAAACCGTGCAGCCCTACTATTATGTTTAAAAATTCATTAAAAACCATCTGTAGAATTTGCAGCTTGCAAAAATGCATTTGAAAAAAATAATTTCAGATTTTCTCACCACTGTGCCCAGAGCTGCAAACTGAACCCGAACATCCATCAACACCTCCAGCCGTTCCTCCGAAGCCAAACCCTGAGTCCAGCATCTGAACGGCTTCAGTTTCCATCCCAGCATCACCCGCAGCTGCGTATCCACCCGACGAGCCCCTGGTTCCGTATGGAGACGCAGTGCAGCTGTTACTGAAGCAGTCTTTGCCCAGCTGATGTCCAGAGAAGGCAGCGTAGCGTCCACTTTCAGTGTGTGTCTGCGCTCTGAACACAGGCTGGTAGTATGAGGCGTTTGGATAGGAGCCAGATGGAGGGTTGTGGAGGCTCTGGTACAGGGGCTCGGGGAAGGTCTGGCAGGGCAGCTGGGGCTGGATGGGGCAGCTGGTTTGTGGACGCACTGCCATCGGACCCTGGTTGATCACACTGCTGCGGTTCATCATGGCGGGAGAGATCGGAGGGGTCATCAGAGGAGCGCTGTTCTGAGAGAAATCCAAATGACCTGCAAATATTCAGTACATTCAAGATTATTTATTATCATTCTACTATGAACCAAGTAGTTAGTACAGCGAAATTACAGTAATCCTTACAGTGCAAAAAAAGAGGATAAAATATTGCACAGTAATTGACTAGTGAGTTTTCATACACACAAGAATAATATAACAAAAAATGTGAAATATGAATGGAGTATTATAATAAAATTATATAATAACATACGTACTTAAAGGTTAGATTTTAAATTATATACTACAAAGATGATGATGATGATAATGCTCATTTGTGTCGTATTTCTGTAAATATTAAGTAGCCAGTAAGAGTGTCTCTTATTCTCAAAAGGTTGCATTTAAAGTTGAAGAGAAAATAATTACCTACTGAAATTTAAATTCTTTTTCAAACATTTACCAAGTTTATCGGAGAGATTTAAAAGAAATATATAATATATTTAATAACTCATTTCTTTTGTTTTTGCCATGAAATCATATTTTACTTGTAAGTTTGCAAAATACTAGTATTCAGCTTAAATTGTGATTTAATTGATTAAATTTACTTAATTAGGATAACTAGGCAGGTTAGGTTAATTACAAAAGCCATTGGACAACAATGGTTTGTTCAGTAGCCAACCGAGAACAAAAACGGTGGCTAATAATATTGACCTTAGCAGTAAAAACATAATAATAATTATTATATATATATATATATATTATTCCAGTCAAACTAAAAGAAATTAGACTTTCACCAGAAGGAAAATATAATAGGAAATACTGTGAAAAATGTCCTTGCGCTGTTAAACAGCAGTTGGGAAATATTTGAAAAAGAATACAATTTTCACAGGAGGGCTAATATATATTATTATATATAATTATATATTATAATATATAATTTCTGTTTTAATACATTTTTAAATAACATTTATTCATGTGATGGCAAATCTGAATTTCCAGCCTCATCACTCCAGTCACATGATTCTTCAGAAACCATTCTAATGTAAACACTGAAAATATTGCTAAATATTTTATTTAATATATATTCTTATATATATATATATATATGTTCTTTTGAAACTTTCTATTCATCATAGAATCCTGAAATAATTGCAGTATTTTAAGCATATTAAAAGGATTTCTGAAGGATAATGCAGCACTAAAGACTTCAATAATGTGTCAACTTCAAATAAAGTACATATAAATAAAATAATGTATATTAGAAATAGAATAGAAAACAGTTATTTAAAATTGTAATAATATATTACAGCATTGTATTTCTATTCAATTAAATTGATGCAGCATTTGTGAGGACAAGAGATGTCTATCAAAAACATTGAACAATGTAAATTCATTCATTCATGTTCCTTCGGCTTAGTCCCTTATTTATCACAGGTTGCCACATCAGAATGAACTGCCAACTATTCTGGCATATGTTTTACGCAGCACATGGGGAACATCCCGCAACACGGTGAGAACATGCAAACTCTACACAGAAATGCCAACTGACCCAGCCGGGACTCGAACCAGCGACCTTCTGGTTGTGAGGCAACAGTGATAACCACTGTGCCACTGTGTCACAATGTAACAATGTAAATTATAATAATTTTTTTTCAACTATATATTAAGCAAACAACAATGCTGCACCCTTGAATAAACTAAATTGGTTGTAGTGTATGAGTGTGTATGTGTGTGTTTCCCAGTGCTGGGTTGCAGCTGAAGGGCATCCGCTGTGTAAAACATGTGCTGGATAAGTTGGCAGTTCATTCCGCTGTGGCGACCCCTGATGGCTGAAGGGAAATGAATGAATGAATGCTGCACCCTAACAATAAAATGTCTGTGATTGATGTGACCTGCTGTGTTTCAGTACCAGATATAGTAAAGTTGTCCAGGTCTGCGCTATGGTAGACGACAGTGCCGGCCCCGAGCCCCTGCTGTGCTGCTGCCAGTGACAGAAAGTCATCTTCTGGAGGATTTTCATCTTTCACAGCCGAATCACTGGACGACACACCAGGTTTATTCCGATTGGCCAAGAAACAGGAACTCGGGGAGGCGGTGAATGTGGCCTTACTAGCATCTGTTACAGTGAAAACATCACAGTTAATTGGGTTTGTAACCAATTCATACTTTTATTTAGCAAGGATGCACTGAATGAATCCAAAAGTGCATTAAAGAGATTTATAGCAACAGATGTCTGTTTCAAGTAAACGCTGTTAAACTTTCTATTCATTTAAGAATTCTTAAACATATGTATATGGTTTCCGCTAAAATATTAGGCAGCACAAATGTTTTTAATGAAGATAATATATGTTTACTTGAGCTGAAAATTATTATATTAGGATGGTTTCCGGAAGATCCTGACACTGATGATGCAGAAACTTCAGCTTTGCATAAAAGGAATGAATTATTCTTTAAAATATCTTGCAAAGTGATTTTAAATTGTAATGATATTTCACAGTATCACTGTTTTACTGTATTTAAATCAATGCAGCCTTGCTGAACATAAGATTTCAAAACAATCTAAAAAATTGATCGTTTAAGGATTAATCATCACTAATCGAGTACAAAATGGGTTTATATTTACATAATATATGTGTGTACTGTATATATTAGTTATGTATATATACACACACATATACCTATATACTTTACAAATATTTACATATTCATATTTTATATGTTATTTCATATATAAATATAATAATTTATTACTATTATTAATATAATAATTTTCCATACACACTGTCCTTTGTTTTGTGGTTCATGTTTTTATTTTTCCCCTTTTATTTATGCTTTCGAATTGCATTATGGGACGTTTATTAACATTTTTAATAGTTTAAAGTCTGGGTTTGTGCTATATATTACTATTATTATTGTTATTTTACAGACTTATTACTTATATTATTTAAAACGACTGAAATGTCAATAAGAGTCAATAAAAGAGTTGAATTTGAAAAGTCGACAGAGCAGAGATCAACGTCCCATAATGCAATTCTCAACCAGAAAATAAACAGAAAACGCTTATGGATCACAAAATACGGAAACCTTTAACATATACATATACTGTACATGCATATACACACACATGGATGTATACACAGTACACACAATATTATGTAAATACCAACTTTTATTTTATATGCGATTAGTTACGATTAATCATTCAACAGCACTACTTTTAATACTTTTAATAAATGAAGAATACCTGCACTCCTCATATATTTTTCCAATAGATTCTGAAGGTCTTGCTCTTTGTCGTTGTTGAACTGTGTTTCAATGGCCAGTAGGATATACTCATCCAAAAGCATCCGAATGAGGTGAAATGAGCCTGAAAGTAACATTAAACTAGATTAGATTGTTTTATATGTATCGCAAAAAAACACTTCCTGAATCCTGAAGGGACAGTTCACCTAAAACTAAACATTCTGTCATTATTTACGCACCCTTTACTTATTACCAACCTGTTTGAGTTTCTTTCTTCAGTTGAACACAGGAAAAGGAAAGATATTTTGAAGAAAGCTGGAAACCTGTTACCATTGACTTCCATAGTATTAGCTTTTTCTACATTGGAAGTCAATGGTTACAGGTTTTCAGCTTTTTTTTATTTTTTTATATATCTTCTTTTGTGTTCAACTGAAGAAAGAAACTCATAAAGGTTGGAAGGTGAGTAAATAGTGAGTAAATGTTTTGTCAACTATACCTTTAACTGAAAAGCGCTCAGGCTGCAAACAAACACATTGAATGAAATGAAAATAATGAATCACAATGTACCCAGACCATTAATATTTGTAATCACTGCATTGGTTATTTAACAGGGACAATGCTCAAGCGATTCAATCACAAATCAACAGTAAAAACTGTAAATGAGCCAGAATTAGCCACAAGGGCTAAATTTCATCTGTTGCCTATACTGTTTCATCTGTTGCCTGTTGCATCTGTTGTTTCTTTTGCCCCAGGCTTAATCGTCAATAAACTGCACTTCATGATCCATTTAACGATGCTAGCATTAGCCTGATAGCATTAAAAGCCTACATCCCACCCTGCTTATTTGTATCTGCTTATTTGATTTAAATTAAAACATGTGGCTGTATGCTTTATATGCATCCTAAATATATGGAAACATTCCGGTTTTAAAGAGAAAGTGCACATGAAAAGTTAACAGCAGATATTCCAGTCCTCATCACTCACCACCATACATGCATACAATAATTCTTCTAGTTTAAATTCAATTCAATCAGTTTAATTTACTTTGGATGAAAACACTGAACCTGTGGCGGTTGCGAGCAATTTTGTCGGTCAGACGAGACTTAACAAGTGTGCTTTTTCAGACCGCTCGTCCCTGAATCACTGGTGTACTTGACTAAGATTAAGCATGTTTTACAAGCAGCATATGGCGTGCTATCACCGTCACAGTTTACTCTTATGAACTTATTTAATATTTCTGACTATTTTCTGACTAGTTCTGTTAATTTAATGCACCTCTGACTTTGCGCTGCAAATAATTTTTTCACCACATCAATTTCTCCGCGGGTGGTAGAAAAAATGGCATCGTCTAATGCAAACTCAACACAGAAATGCCAACTGACCCAGCCGAGGCTAAACACAGCGACCTTCTTTCTTTGAGGCGACAGCGCTACCCACTGCGCCACCGCGTCGCCCAACAGGTAGCACAGAGGTATGCAATTATATATTTATACACTCATCGGCCACTTTATTAGGTACACTTGTCCAAATGGGCATTAACGCAAATTTCTAATCAGCCAATCACATGGCAGCAACTCAATGCATTAGGCATGTAGACATCAGTCAAAACGATTTGCTGCAGTTCAAACCGAGCATCAGAATGGGGAAGAAAGGTGATTTAAGTGACTTTGAACGTGGCAAGGTTGTTGGTGCCAGGCGGGCTGGTCTGAGAATTTTAGAAACTGCTGATCTACTGGGATTTTCACGCACAACCATCTCTAGGGTTTACAGAGAACAGTCCAAAAAAGAGAAAATATCCAGTGAGCGGCAGTTCTGTGGGCACAAATGCCTTGTTGATGGCAGAGGTCAGAGGAGAATGGCCAGACTGGTTCCAGCTGATAGAAAGGCAACAGTAACTCAAATAACCACTCGTTACAACCAAGATATGCAGAAGAGCATCTCTAAACGCACAACACGTCCAACCTTGAGGCGGATGGGCTACAGCAGCAGAAGACCACACCGTGTGCCACTCCTGTCAGCTAAGAACAAGAAACTGAAGCTACAATTCGCACAGGCTCACCAAAATTGGACAATAGAAGATTGAATGTTGCCTGGTCTGATGAGTCTCGATTTCTGCTGCGACATTTGGATGGTAGGGTCAGAAGGCATCAACAACATGAAAGCATGGATCCATCCTGCCTTGTATCAACGGTTCAGGCTGCTGATGGTGGTGTAATGGTTTGGGGGATATTTTCTTGGCACACTTTAGGCCCATTAGTACCAATTGAGCATCATGTCAACGCTACAGCCTACCTGAGTCTTGTTGCTGACCATATCCATTCCTTTATGACCACAGTGGACCCATCTTCTGATGGCTACTTCCAGCAGGATAACGCGCCATGTCATAAAGCGCGAATCATCTCAGGGTGGATAAGCCCCGACTCATTAGTGATAATCTCTCTCTCATTAGCATAGACAGCCGAGAGTGAGAAGCAGGTGTTTATAGCTTCACCCTCTTTTTAAAAGGACAATCTCATTTGAATTTAAAGCGACAGTCACCAAAATGGCACAATTAGGATCAAAGCCTAAAAGGGGGCAGTTTCAAAGAGTTATAAAACATTATTTGTAGGGTATTTTGAGGTGAAACTTAACATACACACACTAGGGACATTAATATTAAAGACTTATTTTACATCCTGTTAAAAGGGGCATAATAGCTCCCCTTTAATTGAGACAAATGTGCAATACACAACAGTGCAATGCCCTTTACTTAATTTTCCCACAGGTTTTCTCAAACTAGTGCTGAGGTCAAACACTGATGTTGTTTGGCTTTGTGAACACCTGTGGGGTCATCAAATATTTAGGAACACAGAGAAAGGTCGCTCCCTAATCAGGGCACACACACGACACGACCAGATAAAGGTCTGTTTGCATTGGCTTTTATGGCTCATTCTCCGCCTAGGATCCACAACTAGAGGCCGAATAAATTACATTCTTATTGAAACTAGATAAAATTAAAAGTGAGCAAATCAGTTAATATGAATGAAGGTTTACCAAAGCTGGTAGCGTTGTTTAGTGTGAGGTTGTGCATCACACGAGCGCCAAAAAAACTCCACTTCAGAAGGAAATCTTGAGCTCGCTTCTTTACTGATCGACCATTTTGCTTGCTGGGCTAAAAATACAGATAATATGCAATTTATTATTCATATTTAAAGGGATAATTCACCCAAAATTCAAAATTCTATTTACTTGTTTTAAACCTTCATGTGTTTCTTTCTTCTGTTGAAAAAACACTTTACTTTTTAAAACAATATATAGGCTTATTTTGCAGCTCCCTGAGAGGTAAAGATTTGAGTTTTACAATTTTATTAATGCATTCAGACAATCTTCAGGTCTGACAGGGGCACTTTTAGCTTAGCTTAGCTTAGCATAGATCATTGAATAGGATTAGACCATTAGCATCTCAAAAATTTCAAAAAGGAGTTTTAATAATTTTCTTTTTAAAGCTTGACTCTTCTGTAGTTACATTGTGTACTAAGACTGACAGAAAATTAAAAGTTGCTATTTTCTAGGTCTATAAGGATAGGAACTATACTCATTCTGGCATAATAATCAAAGAACTTTGTTGCCGTAGCATGGCTGCATCAGGAGCAATGATATCCGATTCTAACTGGTGGTGCAAGTATAGGTCTTAGTACATGATGTATCTACAGAAGAGTTAAGCTTTAAATAGGACAATTATAAAAACTCTTTGATCATTTGAGTGAGATGCTAATGGTCTAATCTGATTCAATGATCTATGCTAAGCTTAGCTAAAAGTGCTCCTGCCAGATATAGAGATATACAGCTTAATGGACTCAAAAATGCTAATCTATGTAAACTCTCTGGGACTTGTTTTGGCCTGTTTTCAAAAAAGTGGAGTGTTGCTTTTAACACAAAAGAAGATATTTTGAAGAAAGTAGGAAATCTGTAGCCAAGTTTGTTATTCCTACTATGGACATCAATGATTACAGGTTTTTTAGCATTCTTCAAAATATCTTCAACAAAAGAAAGAAACTCATAGGGTTTGGAACCACCTGAGGGTGAGTAAAAAGTGAGTCGATTTTCATATAAGGGTGAACTATCCATTTAACATTAGCGTGACTAATAAGAGTTTGTAATGGAACAAACCTTGATGACTTTCTGCTCCACCACTGAGTCCAGCCATTCAATGAAAGACTCTACTGTAGCATTTTTCCTCAGGAGGTCTTTCAACTCTTGAAACACTGAAATGGAGTCATCTAAGAGAAAATATTATGAGTCTAAGCATATGAGTGCACAATTTTGACTACTGAATTGCCAGTCACTCACATTCAGAGTAGAAGTCTGAATCTTGGTCATTAGTAACTGAAAGGAGAGCTTGAGAACCGATACTGTTCAGATCCACTTTATCGATATCATTCACCATAGACGTCACTACAATCTGGTCAAAAAGTGCAGGTCTTGCGATCTGAAATGATATATTAAATCCATTAGAAGGGTCATGCCCACATCAATTTCAATTAATACAATTGATTTTACAGTATATACATAAAGCATAATAAAAGCGTGTCTACTATAATGCTTCAAAAATATTTTGTGAAAATAAAATAACATTCCATCATCAATTAATGCAACATACTGTAGGTTTATGTAAAAAATGAGAGATACTTATCTCAACGTGTACCTAAAGCAATATATAAATTTTAAGCAGTTTTGCTAAATTTTATTATATTTTAAATGGCTTTAAAGGGCACCAATTTAAAAAAAAATTCCAGATTTAATATAAATCTTTTGTGTCTCCAGAATGTGTCTGTAAAGTTTTAGCTCAAAATATCCATCAGATTATTTATTATAACTTTTTAAATCTGGGAAATGTGAGCTGTTTTAAGATTGTAGCTGTTTTTGTTGCCTGTGCCTTTAATGCTAATGAGCTGGCTCCTGAGCGATGAGTCACACACAACGACGTTATAAAGTTCGCTCGCGTGCACGTGCACGCACGCAAACACACATTAGCTTTGCACTGCAGGGCAAATGTGACAGGGTACACGTAAATATCCACTGCTGTATGGACATCGTTTACACAATAAACCTGATTTAAAGAGCACCTATTTTATATTATAAAAGGTCATATTTTGGTTTTTGGGGTTCTCCAACAGCAGTCTGATATGCATGCAAGGTCAAAAAACACTTTCATTGTCTTATAATACGCATTTAGTTTTACCTAATTATCTCAATGACTCCCATATGATTCGTTCAGCGATTCATTTGTTCCCAAACCCCTCCCAAACGCATTTAAATTGGTAAAGGAAGAAGCAGGCGTTGCGTTTTCAACATGGTTTTGGACACATGTGTGAATAGCCCCATGAAGGTTTAACCTGAGAGATACAGTACAAGCACTGATCTATAATAGATAAGTGATTAGCACCCACACGGGGCGATTTCAACTTTTAACACATAATTAAACCCACATTTTGCAAACTACACAAAACGAGGCAACACTTTTAATTACACTTACATGTTATGATCTGGAGGAAGAAGAAACTGGTCCATATGAATTGTAATAGTTACTGACAAAGTCCCTGTCAAAGCCTGACAAAGTCCCAAACATAATAGTCTCTGCTGCTCCTTCCTCTAATAACAAACGGCTGGTGAATCCCGCGCTGCAGGGTAGGTTATTGTATCAAAAATCAGAAAAATGACAGGAACAAACACAGCACTAGGTTGGCTATACTGTGGTGTTGTGAAAATGAACTTTAACCCTTTATTCCCCGCAGCCGAATCTCCATCTGTCAGTGATCGTCATCTTTGTGTCATGATCAGTCCCATAATCCCCCACGCTCTGCTAGTGTCTGAAAGGAAAGCGCGTTCACATTTTACCGGATCTGCAACAACATATTTGGTGATGTACCGTATCGACGTCGACACGTTCAAGCAAAAGATCCGAACCCAACTCGATTCATTCATTCGACTCTGAGTCAACAATTTTGTTAAAGAATCAATAGTTTTAAACACAGTGCACTTAAACACAGTGCTGTGTTACACACTGGATGGAAGCTCATTTTCAAAAACCCATAATAGGGGCTCTTTAAGTCCACAAACCGGGATTGAAGCATCTTCTTTCATAATTGTATTGACACTATGCGGCTGTGGTGATGAATTACGTAGCGATTTTACTATCTTTATCATAAACATGCACTGTTTTAAAAACGTTTTAAACTTGTAAAACTCGTTCTTGATCACATTTGATGATGATTGATGATCACAACGAGCTGAACAAATCTTTTAATCCCGGTTGCTTCGCGCACGTCCTGTCTTGTTGTATATGATTATATGCGTTACTATGGAGACATGTTAATACGCGGCTGTCAATCAATTCGGTGGGCAGGGAAACTGCACTCCTACGTCAAGTTGCGGTCGGCCTTAAAATGGGAGGGATTTGGATCCTATTTTAACATCAGGAAATTTTTAAAAAGAGACTTATTGTGTTTATATCACCCCAATATGACTGCGGACACACTATACCTACACACAGTTCTGTCCAAACAGCTTACAAAATATGATTTTCATCATAGGTGCCCTTTAAATGAATGTATGTATTTATAAAGGGGCAAAACCTAGTGGATTGAAGGATAGCAACAAAATATAAAAATGTAAAGCATCAAATAATTAGTATTTTGAGGCTGGAAAGAGTTTGCAATAAGGTTTCATTAGTTAATGTTAGTAAATGTATTTACTAATATGAACAAACAATGAACATTTATAACAGTATTTATTCATCTTATTAATGAAAACATATCTAGATTTGTGTAATATTTTTTATAGTTTTTAAAAATGATATATATTTATTTTTTGCTCAGAAAAAACAACATTAAAATGATAAAAAATAAAATTGCATAAGTATAATATAAATATTTTTAAAATATTAAACCAAACCAAGAATTAAAGAGTGTCTGTACCTGTGCAAGATGTAAGAACGAGGTCTGTCTCTTTAAGGACGACACAAATCGTCTTGCTATCGGCACTTTCTTTGCTGAGAGGACTTCTGGGAGATTCTCCAAGGAAGACACCATCCAGTGTTCCCAGTGTTTGGCAAAATTTCGAATATCTGCCAAAAGACTGGAGATATTTTCCTAAACTCACTCAAAAACGTTTAACGATATCACATTTCACACCTGCATGAAAATCAAATGCTAAATAATGCAGCAGTTTATTAGACAAACCTCTCCGGCATATCCTGCATAGTAGCGGGAATGAGAACGTCCGTCAGAACCTGTGAAAAACAATACAGATAGAATTGGATAAGTGAATTGTGATTATGATCCATAGTGAAAACATTGGTTGGTTCTAATAGAAATAGCTGATTTTTTAACAGCTCGCACCAGTCTAAAAGGTGAAACATTAGGGCTGAAAAGGCATATATGCTGTTATACATGCATTTGTATGAGTTTTTATTTCAGATACAAAATTTATGGGAGAGTATTTAAAATAACCACAAAAAGCAGTTTACTATAAGGTTGTCAGTATTGTCATTATTTAACACCCCAAAAAGACGTCTTAAACTGCACTGTAAAAAAGGATTTGACAAAACAAGTCATGAAAGCAAATGTTTTTATGATAATTTAACTATTAATCAATTAATCGGGTTTCAGCTAAAGTTATACAAAGTTTACCTTAATTGTTTTAGTCCGTTTGACTGATGTAAGTTGAGTTCACTATAAAAGTTCCTTTGATTCAACAACAAAAACATTTTAGGCAGCAAAGACTTTTTAAATTGTGGGTTCACATCAAACATGAAGCATTGTGTCACTCTCTCTCGATTACTCACGGGATGTTTTTTATCTCTTGTGCGTTTTTCGTTCGAGTTGATTGCAAATTCTGTGTGTATTCATATAAACTCATGACTAATTCTCCATTATTTATAAGATTATGTAAAAATGTGCCTCAATTTGTGCATTTGCGTTAACTTTCTTTGTAACTTACTAGTACGGATACTTTCATTTGCATTTAGCATTAACACATTTAGCTCTTGAGTTGTTCGTAGTTTATTATAATTTATGTACAGTGTTAGTGTTAGACATTATGCAAATATTTGTGTTTTTTTAATTTTGCATTGTCTGTTGATCTTTTGCAAAAACATTTACATGGCCACTGGTGCTTTTAAGCTCTTAATCACTCATTCATTCATTCATTCATTCATTTTCATTTCGGCTTAGTCCCTTTATTGATCTGGGGTCGCCACAGCGGAATGAACCGCCAACTTATCCATCATATGTTTTACGCAGCTGATGCACTTCCAGCTGCAACCCATCACTGGGAAACACCCATACACACTCATACACTACGGACAATTTTAGCTTACCCAATTCACCTGTACCGCATGTCTTTGGAATTGTGGGGGAAACCACTCATTAAAATTTGTAATTAAAAATTTTTCATAGCTGTGTTTATACAGCACATTTACATATTCAGAGAACATTTCTTCTGTTTTATTCATAAATCATTAATGCCAACTTCTTTGTATAAATGTTTATTTTTTATAAGATGTCTGTGTGGGACATGAGTTTAATAATAAAATTAAAAACATATATTGCAAAAAGGCAGCACGGTTGTGCAGTGGGTAGCGCTCTCGCCTCACAGCAAGAAGGTCGCTGGTTTGAGCCTCGGCTGGGTCAGTTGGCGTTTCTGTGTGGAGTTTGCATGTTCTCCCCCTGTTTGCGTGGGTTTCCTACGGGTGCTCCGGTTTCCCCCACAAGTCCAAAGACATGCGCTATAGGTGAATTGGGTAAGCTAAATTGTCCGTAGTGTATGAGTGTGAATAGGTGTGTATGGGTGTTCCCCAGTGATGGGTTGCAGCTGGAAGGGCATCCGCTGCGTAAAACATATGCTGGATAAGATGGTGGTTCATTTCGCTGTGGCGACCCCAGATTAATAAAGGGACTAAGCTGAAAAGAAAATGAATGAATGAATGAATATTGCAAAAATAAGTTAAGTTATAGCAGAACATGTCTACATTTGATTTATTTTTAGGATTTTTTTAATGTAATTTTGATTTACAAATGAAGCACTGGGCATGTATTTCCTTTGCGTAGTTTGGGGTCAATAAAGATTGTTTTTGTAAAAAAAAAATTGAATGTTTCTTTTATCAAATATGGAACAAATGAAGTGACAGTAGCTGGGTTTCCATGCTAATGTGAAGCTAATCTTTTCAAATTTCACAAAAAAGATTAAATAAATCCCAAATGCGAATTAGATGCGTTTACATCAAGTTGTTAGAGCAGCTCACTGTAGTATTGGTAACCTAGTAACCAACAGTAAACAAAGCAAGCATAATGGAGACAGCTCATATGGGCATAATGTTTGCTACATCAGTTTATTCTACAAATGTAAATGCAAAATATTTACATTAACCCTTTTCCACCAAAACCACCCCAAGCGAGCATAAATTAAGGGATTTTTATTCAAAATTTGGCATTTACATTACTCGTTTCTCATGAAATGCTTCAAAATGTGCATTCAAACAGGCTGATGGAAACCCAGCTAGTGAAAATAAAGACCGTCATTACACAAAAGATTTTTATTGTTTTATTTTTATGATATTTCATTTTCTGTTCATTCATGTAAAAGTATCATAATTGAAGAAATGCCCAAGCACTCACTTTGTAGAGTATGGAGTCGCACACACAGAAAATGTCCACAATAACCGGATTCTCCAGCAGTGGAAGGAGATGTTCAGGCATTCCCTGCCAGAAGTGAAGCAGAAAGTTCTGAATCTGGAAGAAAATCACATGATTATAGTATTTTTCCTACATGAGATCTACATGTCGTTACAGATTCTTCAAGAGCGTAAAATAGCACCTCCTCGAAGTTGACGTTAATGGCGTTGTCCAGAATGCACTGACAGTGAGTTTTGTACATCATAATCAACGTGTCGACCTGACAGATAAGAAGAATCTGAGGTAAGTAAATCAATGCACTTCATGTATGTCTACAGTGTTTTGTAATGGAAATGAACAGACCTTTTCTTTTGACACAGACTCCTGAAGCACTAAGTGTTGTGCGCTTGGGAAATCAGGTAAAAGAGTTCCTGTTTTTGAACTAAGCGAGTATTTCCTGGTGAATCCTCCCTGTGAAAAATAAAAACCAGGTATATGAGTAATATTACAGTGTAATAATGTTGTTAATGGCAAAACATTACAATATTTTATAAATATTTATGTGTATATACATTTTTAAAAGTGATTTTATACATAAAAATCATTAAATGCAAGTAAAATATCAAATAAATTTTTCTTACAACTGGTGGAACTAAAATGTTCAACTATGGATAAAATAATGTAAGATTTAAACAACATGCTTATTCCAGCCTGTACTTATTAGTATACAGTATGTAGAATAGTCTTTTCAGCAAGAATGCAATAAATGATGTTAAATAAAAAAATTTAATTTAGTAATCAGTTAATATATTATAAAATTATACTATTATAAAATAGAAAAGTTATTTTATATTGTAATAACATTTTATTACTGTATTACTGTTTTACTGATTTAATAAAATGTGTGTTTGTGTGTGTATATATATATATAGATGAAGGTATAGCCCTCCTGAATATATGAATATTTAATATGAATAATAATAATAATATGAATTATTAGCCCTCCTGTGATTTCTTTTCTTCCCCTTTTCAAATATTTCCCATATGATGTTTAAAAGAGCAAGGAATTTTTTACAGTATTTCCTATAATATTTTTTCTTCTGGAGAAAGTCTTACTTGTTTTATTTCAGCTAGAATAAAAGCAGTATTTCATTTTTTTAAAACCATTTTAAGGTCAACATTATTAACCCCCTTAAAGGGCACCTATGATGAAAATCCTCTTTTGTAAGCTGTTTGGACAGAACTGTGTGTAGACATAGTGTGTCCACAGTCATATTGGAGTGATAGAAACACAATAAGTGACTTTTTTTTTAATTTCCTGATGTTAAAATAGCATCCAAATCCCACACATTTTGAGTCCCACCGCAACGTGACGTAGGAGTGCGGTTTCCCCGCCCACCGAATTGATTGACAGCCGCGCATTAACATGTCTCCATAGTATAATCATATCAACAAGTCAGGACGTGCGCAAAGCAACCGGGATTAAAAGATTTGTTCAGCTTGCTAGGATCATCAATCATCATCAAATGTGATCAAGAGTGAGTTTTACAAGTTTAAAACGTTTTTAAAACAGTGCATATTTGTAATAAAGTCAGTAAAATTGCTACGTAATTCATCACCACAGCTGCTTAGTGTCAATACAATTATGAAAGAAGACGCTTTAATCCCAGTTTGTCGACTTAAATCAAGTTTATTTTGTACATTAACATAACGATGTCCATACAGCAGTGTATATTAATGTGTATCCTGTCACATTTACTGTGCAAAAACAGTGCAAAGCTAAATGTGTGTCTGTGTAAACGCGCAAACTTTATAACATCATTGTGTGTGACTCATTGTTGCAGAAAGGCTTGAATTAACTCCACGACAAATATATTAAATAACAGTTGGGAAAGTTATTACTGTAGTAAGGGAGATCTGCTTTTTATTCTTGTCTGTCACTGAGCTGTTTATCTACATGAAGGCTACGGCTCTAACACGCACGTGGGAATGGTGGGCAGGGAGAACTAGCTCAGTTGCATTAAAGGCACAGGCAACAAAAACAGCTACAAAGTCTTAACAGCTTAAATTTCCCTCACATTTACAAAAGTATAATAAATAATCTGACGGGTGTTTTGCTGACACATTCTTAAATCTTGAAAAAGGGGTAAAATAGGTGGCCTTTTAACAATTTTTTTTTTCGATTGTCTACAGAACAAACCATCGATTTACAGTGATTTGCCTAATTACCATAACTTGCCTAATTAACCTAACTAACTTAGTTAAGCCTTTAAAGTGCACTTTAAGCTGAATATTAGTATCTTTAAAAATATCTAGTAAAATATTATGTACTGTCATCATGGCAAAGATCACATAAATCAGTTATTAAATTAGTTATTACAGCTATTATGTTAAGATATGTCTTGGAAAAAATCTTTCCATTAAACATATATTGGGGAAAAAATATACTAATAGGCTAATAATTCTGACTTCTACTGTATATATACAGTATATTCAGCATACTGCAGTTTCCAGTGAAAATTGTGATATTAAGTGAATGAAGTGTAGTACTTCAACTTTATTCACTAAATTATAAATACCAACCTCATTTTTCAGCTTGCTTCCAGAGAATCTGTGCAGAACACACACGAGACTTTAAAGATATGATAAAACATTCCAAACCAAACATGAAATATGTATATTAGTTTCAAGAGATCTGATTTGTCTCTACACGGGCAATGAAAAAAAATCATTTTTAATTCACACTCATATTTCAAAAACTTTCAAGGAGGCTCTGAATTAAAGGGATGAAAGACTAACCGTGTCAAACCTTTCCCGGAGTAAACCGAGTGATAATATGCACTGCTCTCCTTGATTCCAATACCATAATAATGATACCTGAAAGACATTCAGAAGTCAAACACAGGGCTTTGGATGCAGGCATTTAGATAGTCGATTTAAAAAAAGCTCCAAATGATGTTTTTGAGTCAGAAACCAGGCCTATCTTACTTTGAATGGCCTCTGGTTCCAAGCCTTCGTGTTGTAAGAAGAGGAAATTTCTGCCTTATGGTCTAAAAAGACAAGAATAAAGCTTTAATGTTATACAATCAATTGCCATGCACCGAAAATACAAAATCAATGGCTATTTATGTCTGCTAATATACATATTACATAATATATATATTAAAGCACAGCCTTTTAGCAGGTATTTATCAGCACAGCTTCATGAAGATCAACTAAATTAGATTTTAGATCATTCTAATAGGTCTGAGAAAACAGGCCAATATTACTAGGAACTGTACTCTTATTCTGGCGTAATAGTCAAGAAACTTTGCTGCTGTACCTTGAAAACTCAAGATTCGATTTGATTCATCATGCTAAGCTAAGCTAAAAGTGACCCCGTCAGAATAAGAAATCTGCTGAATGGATACAAAAATGGCTCAAATCAAATGTTTACCTCTAGGAGACTCGTAAAATGAGTAAAACATTTTGAAAGAAATGCCAATGGTCATATCCAATTCAATTTATTATGCTAAGTGTAACCCACTGGTTCTACTGCACCCAACCCAGACTCAGCTGGGATCGAACCAGCGGGTTTCGGTTACTCTAACAAGGAGGCTAAAGACCATGACCACTAGCGTCTGTTGCTAGAGAACCTTTAGAGGTCAAAGGAGTGAAATTTACCTGCATAGCATTTCGCTAGCTGGCCTCCGTTACACTCAGCCCCCTAAACCTAACTTCTATCCCGGACGAGCCCCCACGTTTAACCCATCGTTGCTACTGCACCCAACCCGGTCTGAACTGGGATCGAACCGGCGATTCTTTGTATGGTAGTTGATTGCTCTAACAATGAGTCTAAAGACCGTGGCCTTTATAGGTCAGAGGAGTGAGGTTTACCTGCATAGCACTTCGGTAGCTCTGTTACTTAACGGCTAAATAATTAAAAATGGTTCAAGTCAACTCTAGAATACTTTTACAATGAGCCTTTTTTCAAAAACAAAAGGTGGAGTGTTCATTTAAGGATATCTATAAGCTAGTGTGATACAAAACAGTGACAAAATTAGCATTTAGAAGACATGAACGTCAAAAGCTTGTAGTTTGTCATTTCCGTCTCAATGGATGCATCTCGTTATTAGTTTTACTTGATCTTAGTGCTGCATTTGACACCATTGACCACAATATCCTTATAGATCGCTTAAACTCTACAGGTGTCCAGGGACAGGCTCTGCAATGGTTTAAGTCATACTTAACTGACCGTTACCAGTTTGTCAATATAAATGGACAGCCCTCACAAACCAGGCCAGTAAAGTATGGGGTGCCTCAAGGGTCAGTTCTAGGCCCTTTGCTGTTTACAATATACATGCTACCCCTGGGAGACATTATTAGAAGACATGGGATCAGCTTCCACTGCTATGCAGATGATACGCAATTATATATTTCAACAAAACCTGATGAGACATCTGAACTGTCTAAACTAACTCAATGTATTAAAGATATTAAAGACTGGATGACCAACAATTTTCTTCTCTTAAACTCAGACAAAACAGAATTATTACTTATTGGGCCTAAATCCTGTACACAGCAGATCTCACAACTTGACCTGCAATTAGAGGGATGCAAAGTTAGCATTAGCTCTACTGTAAAAGATCTGGGCGTTATATTAGACAGCAATCTATCTTTTGAAAATCATATCTCCCATGTCACAAAAATCGCCTTCTTTCATCTGAGAAATATCGCTAAGTTAAGAAATATGCTATCCATCTCGGATGCAGAAAAGCTAGTTCACGCTTTTATGACCTCTAGGCTGGATTACTGTAATGCTCTGTTCGCTGGTTGCCCAGCATCTTCTATTAATAAACTTCAGCTAGTACAAAATGCAGCTGCCAGAGTTCTTACCAGGTCTAGAAAATATGATCATATCACCCCAATTTTATCCTCCTTACACTGGCTGCCTGTTAAGTTCCGTATTGATTACAAAATATTAATTCTTACCTATAAAGCTTTAAATAATGGAGCTCCTGTTTATCTAACTAACCTTCTGTCTCGCTACAATCCAACCCGCTCTTTAAGATCTCAAAACGCAGGGCTTCTGGAAATACCTAGAATAGCAAAGTCGAGTAAAGGAGGTCGAGGTTTCTCATTTATGGCTCCTAAACTCTGGAATAGCCTTCCTGATAATGTCCGAGGCTCAGACACACTCTCTCAATTTAAAACTAGATTAAAGACTTATCTTTTTAGTAAAGCATACACTCAATGCGTCGCATAACGGTATGGTGTATTAGTGTACTACTGTCTTAATACACCAGCCATTGTGTTAGAAACTCTCATATGCTTTACATATTTGTTATATAGCTGCTATTTTCATCTATAACAATCACTTTTCTTTCTGGTTTAAATGCACTATGAACAGCAGCTACGCTAAATATTTTCTTTATTTTCTATTTCCACCTGGGGATACTCATCCCGAGGTCCCTACAGATTTGCAGCGCCATCGATGCGATCCTAGACCTGTGAAGAGATTATCCGAAGGTGTCCTGGACCAGGCCGTATCCCGAGCTGATACCGTGGTGGCCATGGAGTAATGGAGTGCATGAGACTGATTCCTGAAAGGCTACAGTGACGAACGAGTCTACCTTTGATCCTGTGGGCCAGCCTTACCTCCCGCTGGTGCCCTACCCTCACCTGCAACTTACACGATGGATGTCAAGCTTCTCCAGCCGGCGCCTAGACTGCAGCTCCACATAGGAAGCTTGGCCAGAAGAAAATTACTTCATGTTTCTCATTGACCAATCAAATGCTCTCTTGTATCTGACATGCCCCGCCCCTTGAAGATTTTTTTCTTGAAATTATGTCAAACACTGAATAATAAATGCACATTTCAAAGCCCTTCACGTGACCTTTAATGTTTTTGAAACGAGTCTCTTCTGCCCATTAATGATGCATTTCTAAGATTAAAAGTACAATACAAAAGCAGTAATACTGTTAAATATTATATATGTTTTTACATTTTATTTACTCCTCTGATTCAAAGCTGCTTTTTCAGCATTATTACTCCAGTCTTTAGTGTCACATGAAACTATTATAATGTGGGTGCTAAATAATAAATAATGGTTCTCATTATTATCAACACTGAAAGCTCCTTCTCTTTCATGTTTTTATGGAAACTGTGATACAATTCAAGATACTTTGATGAATACAATGTTCATAATAGCAGCATTTATTTAAAACAAAATACATTTGCTGTTACTTTTGATCAATTTAATGTGTCTTTAATGAATAAAATATATTTAAACATACAGATACATCACCATTCCCATACAGACATCTGACACATACACTCAAAAAATATTTTTGCTGCTTGTTCAAAATGAGTGGAAACAAAACAATTCTTGAATTTGTTTTGGGACAACTTAATCTTTTTATGTTCAAACCACTTAAATTTGTTAAGTGTGGTTTATTTATAAACTAATTTCGAGAGGATCACGTGCTTAGGATTGAACACGGCTGGCACTGCATCAGCTCCGTTTATTGCACCAATCAGACGTATACTGACACACTACAAATAACTAGAGTTTTTCACTCTAGTCATCTTCGTCTTGAAGAATCGCCCCTTCCACCCCTACTCCTTCCCTTCTCCTGACTGGGTGGCACGGCGGCCCAGTGGTTAGCACTGTTGCCTCACAGCAAGAACACCACTGGTTTTGCCCCTCACCAGGCCGGTCGGCGTTTCTGTGCGGAGTTTGCATGTTCTCCCCGTGCTTGCTTGGGTTTTCCCCGGGCTTCCCGGTTTCCTCCCACCGTCTAAAGACATTCACCATAAGTAAATTGACTACTCCAAAATAACCTCCTAAGAAATATCTCAAGCACATTCACAAGCGGGGAGTTCTCGAGATCTACCTGAGCTCAAACTCCCTTCTCGCCCTTCAAACCGGAGGGAGCCACGGGCTCGAGGAGCTCTCTCCCGGGACAGCATGCCAAATACGCTTTATTATCAATCATCAGCTAAGTGTAAACTCTTGAAACAAACTTAATCGATTTGTGTTGCATTTTTACAGTGTATATGACAAGTTCATATTTAGATTTCACATATATAATGTGTCATATATGCAACATCAATTCTGAAATCTTGCAAAATGTCTGCTTTCATGTTTTTTGTTTCAACCATTGAAATTACTGATACATACATGTATATACACTGTAAATAATGCTGGATTCCACACAATTCCTTCATGTTGTCCCAACACAAAAGTTAATTGAGTTTGAGCAAATTTAAGTGGATTGAACATAAAACAGTTAAGTTGTCCCTAAACAATTCTCAGCAATTATGTTGATTCAGCTCATTTTAAATAAGTAGTTTGACCAAGCAGCAATTTTTTGTGTGTGTGTATATGTACAAATTTATTAGCTTTAATTTTATATATGTGTTCATATATGCTCATATATGAACATATACTAATATATTTGAACATGCACATGAATTTGTACATTTGTAATTCCAATGGTTGAAAAAACATATGGCCATTTTTGCAACATTTCAAAAAATATGTTGCATAAATGACATATATATACACTCAAAGAAATGGCGTTTGTTGTTTGTTCAAACTACTTATGTAAAATGAGCTGAAACGACACAATTTTTGAGTTTCTTTTGGGACAACTTAATTGTTTTATGTTCAATCCACTTACACTTGTAAAAACGAATAAGTTAGCTTAATTCCTTCATGTTGTCCTAACACAAATCGATTGTGTTTTTCATTTTTTACAGTGTATGCAAACATGAACTTGAATGTCATACAGTGTGTGTCATTTGCATATAGTTCCATGTATCATATTTCTATATTTTGAGTTTTGTGAAACCAAAAAGCAGTACAACTGTTTTCTAAATTAATTTCTAATTGTACATATTTCTTGATCATCAAATCATTCCTGAAGGATCATGTGACACCGAAGACAGGAATAATGATGCGTAAAATTCAGCTTTTAATCCCAAAAATAAATTACAATATAGCAAACATATATTCAAAAAGTAAATAATATTTCACAGTTTTTTATAGTATTTCTGACCAAATGAATGCAGCTTTGGTGACCAAAAGAGCACTGCAAAAAAACAATGGTTGCCTTAAATTTTGAAGCTGAATCAAATTAACCTGATGAGTCATTTGAACTTACATTACATTAAACTGACCTAAAACAGCTTGAATAACTTATAAAATTAGGTTAGAATATGATTAACTTAGTTTAATAAGTTACAATTAACTAAAAACATATGCTGTCATGACTAAGCGATCAAATATTATTTTACAGTGAGTGTAAATCAAGAGATATTTCAAATATAAAATAGAAATGCCTCTTACCTTGCCAAAAGTGGCAGCACAAGCAGGATCTAATTTCTCCTTCCGACAAAAGTCTAAATAATGAGCGTAGAGGATGCACCGTGGCAGACAAACACCTTCACAAACTATGTAATTGTCCTCAAGCCTAATGGAACAAAACAAATTAAACCCAAGCATACAGTAATAGCATTGCTTAGTTTTAAAAAAAAGTGCGCAGAGAGAGAGAGTGTACCATTGTAAAGTAAGTTGAGTCTGCTTCTTCTTGTCCTTGATGATCTGACTGATGCTTTTCTTTGGCAGCGTTTGTTTCGCAGCGAACGGCTTGGAATAATCCAGATGGCCCAGGTCTTCTTCAGAGGAGATGCTTGCATTGCTTTCGTCCGCTTCTGCCAAACGAATAACATACATAGCTTTCCAACTGCGTGACGTGTGTTAAAGCTATTCATCACCCACCGGCGGCAGATCGAGAATTTGTAACAGCACTTTTGAAAGAAAGCAATGCAGTAGTTTTGATTAAAGCCGCTTAGGAAACAATTCACAACAAAGATGACTTTCTCTACCTGATTTAATGCCAGAATCCTCCTCCTCGTCAAGCCTGGCTTTGAAAAACATGTTGTCTTGGTTAACAAGAATTGTCGCGTGGAGGTCATCTGCGTTTTTGCAAGCTCTCTTTGTCTGCGACGCCTGATAAAAAGCATCATTCTTCAGTGGACTCCCTGTGTTTCTTTTCAGTGGCATGTTCAAGGAGAAATTAAAAAAATAAATAAAAAATCTGGAATGCAAACCACCAAGAGGACAACAATAAAAAAAAAAGTGCTACAAAAAATTGTTAAAACATTCCAAAATCAACACGGCCCATTTTAAGGTTTTGCAATGGGATGTCCATTCCTGAAATGATACGCAGCTCCAAAAAAAACGTGGCTAAAAAACATTTAAACAATTTGTCAACTATGTGTGTTTTGCTATTCCTCGTTTTCCTAACTATAACAATAAACCCAGAGCATGACAGGGACTCTTTAAAGAAAAAAAAGCACAAGATTAATCCTGTAAAAGGTTCGTTAATCCGAGAATGGGTAAAGATAACACCTTCCAGTCTTAATTAAAGCTCTGCTCTCTCTGAAATGGTGCGTCACTGAGGTGAGTGCCTTAAGGCCATTTATCTTATTTACAGAAGACTGGCAATGGATTCTGGGATTTAATGATTAACCAAGAAGGATATCATCATCTCCTTCAAATCTGGAAAGCTCGGTTATAGACCGGCCTCCTCTGTGATGTTTTTGTCTTTTATTTATATCCATTAAAACACTATATTTGGAATTTCTGTCTTCGTCTACAATACTGTAAAAAATGCTGGGTTCCATGCAATCCCTTCATGTCGTTCCAAAGCAAAGTGATTACATTAACTTAATGGTTTTTACCATTTTAAGTTTGATTGAACATAAAAGAATTAAGTTGTCCTGAAAAACCCCTCAAGAATTGTGTTGTTTCAGCTCATTTGAAATAGGTAGTTTAAACAAGCAGCAAAAATATTGTTTTGATTGAATGGTGAAGAGAAGATACTGAGATGATGGTCTATTATGATAGGCAGAGTTTTTAAAAAGTACATAATTTAAGATTCATTCATTTTCATTTCAGTTTAGTCCCTTTATTATTCTGGGGTCGCCACAGCGGAATGAACCGCCAACTTATCCAGCATATGTTTTACACAGCGGATGCCCTTCCAGCTGTAACCCATCACTGGGAAACATCCACACAATCTCATTCACACACATACACTACGGACAATTTAGCTTATCCAATTCACCTATACCGCATGTCTTTGGACTTGTGGGGGAAACCGGAGCACCAGTAGGAAACCCACGCAAACATGGGGAGAACATGCAAACTTCACACAGAAATGCCAACTGACCCAGCCGAGGCTCGAATCAGCGACCTTCTTGCTGTAAGGCGAACGTGATACCCACTGCGCCACCGTGAGGCCATAATTTAAGATGACAATTGTCAAATGACACTAAGGTTGGACATTATTAATCTAATACTGATTTTTGTTCATCTAAAAGTTTGACTGTATACATGTTGATCATTTGTGATGATGTGCCCATTATTGCAACCTTTGAGTATATTCGGCGCATTAAGGCACAAGACGTGTTGGTGCGATTTGTTGCTATTTTATGACCATGAAGCGAAACCCTAATTTTCACGTTTTGCGCCTTGTTGTTTAAATAGCAAATCCATTTGCGCTATTTTGTGGACTCATGGGTGTGCCGGTCTATAAAGGAGGTGTGTTAAGGCGCATTGTTGGCGCGTTGCTATCCTGAGAAACTGAAATAGCCTACGCCATTGACCAAGTAAAGCAGGTTTAGCGCATTAGTTATGTGCCTATGCAGGTTAAAACGCTTAATACACACAGGACGTACAGCAACACACAAATATCTTTACATATGAAAAAAATAAGGGATTAAAATGTTACAAAAATTATTATTTTCTACATAAATATAAAAACCACTACCTCCATGCCTTCTTCATGTCCGGGGGTCTTTTTTCAGTTCATTCATGACAATTTGCATTTGTATAATGTTACTATTATTAGCAGTATTATTTATTATATGCATATTTATATTTGATTTAATAAAAACCAATTTAGATTTGTCCACCTGTCGGGTTTTGAAGACGTCTGCATCATCATATGGGGCATAACAATAGGACGTGTGTTTGTATAGAACTTCATTATTATTGTTCATTTATTTGTTTGCTGGAAATCAACTGAGTTTTGAAACAAATCTTTGCGCTTAACAAATGACAATAAATATGTAGGCTAACGGATGTCTTCAGTGGAGTGCAATACCATTTCCTAATCCACGAAAGTAAAGGAGTAAAGTAAAGAGTAAAAGTAAAGCAAAGAGAAAGCAAAGAGGCTGAATGGAGGAGGCTCATTCTTTATCCTCGTGCTGCAGATGGTCTGTTTAACTGTTTTCTCGCTACTGAAGCTTTCAGTTTTTCCATTTAGTTTTTACACTTACAAAGTCCGCCATTTTAATAACAAATGCGCCATGCAACTGACTCTTAAAAGGAATGGGAGATGAGACTCTGATAGGTTTAATGCATGTTATGCTCAAAACACACCCATAACTCATCAAGAATAAGCACAACCCTGTTAGACCATGCGCCATGGCACAAACCGTATTTTTCCGTCCTCTTAATGCTTTTGCGCCATGCGCTTTAGACTTTGCACCTAGATCGTTAAAATAGAGCCCTTTATCTGTCACAGTCAAGTTAAGTGCCCACCAGACACACTAGAGGGCACTCCACACATCACATCTGCCACTGAACCGGACTACATATTCCATCATGCACCTCACACACACCTGTTCCAGTTCTCTCCCTGATTGCACTCACATGGCTGGAAGTTTATGATGGACTAATCAGATGGACCATATAAACAGCATACACAGAGACTTTGCTGAGTCTTGTTTTTGTACACTACAAAGCGGTTTCCTTGTTTTGACTTTCTGTGCTGTGTTTCCTGACCCTTGCTTTGTTTCTTGTTTCTTGTTGTTAACTGCTTGGACCAAGCTTTGCCTGTGTATCGACTTCTCTTTTGGATTGCCCTTTATGTACCCGTTTGCTCCTGTTATTGAATATTGCCTGCCTGACTACTCTTGTCAATAAAGACGCTGCATTTGAATCCTCAACCCCATTCCCCAGCACCATTGTGTAACAATTTCACTGTATAAAGTGCTGGGTTCCACACAATTCCTTCAGCTTGTTTCAACACAAATCAAAAAAGTTAACCTATTTTTTACCTATTTTAACCTACAATTGTGGATTTAACATAAACCAATTAAGTTGTCCCTCTAAAAAAACCTTAAGAATTGTGTTGTTTTAACTCATTTTAAAAAAGTAGTTTAAACAAGCAGCAAAAGTGATCAAAGGACTGTATATTAATGAAAAAGATCTTATGAAACTACATAAAATATACAAAATAGCATAACTTTTAGCTTTATAGTTCTTATTGTTGTTTTTAATATTGCAACATAATTTTAGCTAGTTTAAATAATTTTTCTAGTTTATTATTTTTTTATCAATGTATTTCTATAATCATTTTAGTTAGTTTCTTTAAGTATATTATATTAAAAGAAAAATATGTTGCTTTTTTATTCATTCATTTCATTCATTCATTTTTAACCGCTTTTCCGGGGCCGGGTCATGGGGGCAGCAGTCTTAGGAGAGAAACCCAGACTTCCCTCACCCCAGACACTTCCTCCAACTCCTCCAGGGGGATCCCGAGGCGTTCCCAGGCCAGCCGAGAGACATAGTCCCTCCAGCGTGTCCTGGGACTTCACCGAGGCCTCCTCCCGGTGGGACATGCCTGGAACACCTCCCTAGGTAGGCGTCCAGGAGGCATCCGAAACAGATGCCCGAGCCACCTCATTTGCCTTCTCTCGATGTGGAGGAGCAGCGGCTCTACTCCGAGCTCCTCCTGAGTGACAGAGCTATGTTGCACAACTTACAAAACAAAAATATGTTTTTGTATGGACCCAGGAGAGATGCACTAAAAAAACACAATGTACCTCTCTCTGCATTGGCTTTGCAACCATCAGAATACACTCATATACATTTTTAAAATATAAACATAGATAACTGTACTCAAGTATTTATAGTGCATCTTTAGGTGTCAGAAATACTTGGAAATTAAAGGTGCAAGTATAACCATGTCTTTAAAGAAACATTATTATTTCATTTTTGTTAAATTAAGCCTGAATGCATAAATTTAAGCCTGGCGACACAGTGGCTCAGTGGTTAGCACTGTCGTCTCATAGCAAGAAGGTCGCTGGTTTGAGTCCTGGCTTGGTCAGTTGGTGTTTCTGTGTGGAGTTTGCATGTTCTCCCCGTGTCTCCCGGTGCTCCGGTTTCCCCCACAGTCCAAAAACATGTGATATAGGTGAATTGAATAAACTAAATTGGCCGTAGTGTATGTGTGAGAATGAGTGTGTATGGATCCTTCCCAGTACTGGGTTGCAGCTGGAAGGGCATTCGCTGTGTAAAACATATGCTGGATAAGTTGACGGTTCATTCCGTTGTGGCGACCCCTGATGAATAAAGGGACTAAGTTGACGGAAAATGAATGAATGAATAATTTTTTTAAATATAAATATAGATAACTATACTCAAGTATTTATAGTGCATCTTTAGGTGTCAGAAATACTTGGAAAATTATAGGTGAAAGTATAATCATGTCCTCCAAAAAATACAAAACCATTATTATTTAATTTTTGTAATTATAAATTTATATCTGAATTGTAATATGTAATATCAGTCCACCGCAGTATGAAACACTGATCAACTTTCTTTTTCACTGAAGGTTTTTTTTCTTAATGCAGGTAAAATAAATGTGATGTATAGGCCCTACTGACATAAATAAATAAATAAAGTGTTATACATTTGGACAGTAGGCCAATATGAGAAATACAGGTTTATGATTCTAATGAATAATTCCACAATGGGTTTAACATTTCTCAGACTTCATCTATCTTTATGTCTATCTGTGCGTGGTTCATGTATTATTATTTAATCTGATCGTTAAAAACGTGAGTCTGATCGTTAAAAACGTAGCAACATCCAAACGTTTATTTCCCTCCATTTACTCGATGCTAATCAAATATAATCTCAAATTAACTTAAAAAGTATCGAATTTCTACAGTTTAATAACCGATTCTAAATGCATCATGAGAGTTAAAAACTATGCAAAACAAACATATATGTAGCCTACAACAAACATGTACACTATAAAAATACGATTCAAGCCATCTTACCTGAGCGAGAGCATCTTCGGTCTTCTCTGAATTTCATTGGTTAAAAAAAATGCAGGCTCCTGATTGGTCAAAGAGCGCAGTGTGCATTTTACAGCACGTGTCATGGCCGAGCACTATAGGGACAAGATGGCGGGAGTAAAGAGTTTATTCGGACTTCAAGGTAAAAAAACAACAACAATTCAGTTTTGTTTGTACAGAAATTATAACAACGTTGTCTGTATACATTTATCAATTTCGTTAACACGTATTAAAGCGGTTTTAAATATGCTGTGAGCTCGACAGATTGCCAATGTACCTGTTGTGTCATTCAGAAATAACGTTAATCGATTAACAAATTATGAAAAGGGAAAAGCTGTGTACAGAATTTTTTACAGCGATATTATGTTATTTGTGATGAGTTACTTGTCACAAAAAATATAACGTTAGAGGTGCATTATTACACTATTGTTCGTCGATGATGCAGATATAATAATCAGCCAACAGTATTAAGTTATGTAATGCTATTGCAGTTTTTTTCGATCAATACATATTAACGTTGTGTTTTTGTATGTGTGTTGTAATGCTGTTTCGTTAGTGTGTTGACCTCCATCATCCCAAAATGTGGCAGAAGTGCTTAACGTTAGTGCACGGACGTGCCCCAAGACTGCATCGTTAGATTGGATTCATATTCTTTGAAGTGAAATGGAGAGGTAAGGCTCATCATAATTAATTTCATGTATCCGGTAGGGATAAATGAACGGGTGGTGGTCGTGGGGGAAAAATGTGTGGAAGGGATTTTTGTTTGTTTGCATTACCTCGGGAAACTGCTATCACTCGCAAAACGTTTGCATTCCCTCGCAAAATCTGTTCCGCAAACACTTCCTGTTCACTTTATGTTTTGCAGTTTTAGATCTTCCTACGTGCACTATGGTGTGTTTCATAGAGGTTTGGCCTTTTAAACATACAAATTTGCTTTTAACTTTTTACCTAAATTTGATGAATATTTTTGGATAGGAATTTATGACCGTATTATATAGCAAAAAAAGAACCAACCATCTGCTTTCAAACAAACAAACAAAAATCATTTTATCATATTATCATGTTTTATCCACACTTGAATGCAGGCAATTTTTTATTTTTCTAGAAGTAGTGCGTTTTCAAGATAAATATTATATAGTACACACTCACAACAACACATATGGTTGTGTGAGTGTGTGTTAGGCCTGCACGATTAATCGATTTAAAACCGAAATCATTATTTGAAAAGGTGCGATTATTTCGATTATTACTATGGCGAGGGAGGCGAGCGCGAGATGCTAAATCGATCCAACTAACGTTACTTAAAAAGCAGACAACTGTTACAGCAGAACCCACGAGCCCCCATTTCACTACTATGGAGAAAATGTAAGCTTAAACTCCATCTCTGCTCTGCTTCTCTCTCACTTTGTGTGTGGACCTTTAACTTGTTTGCGTGAGGTAACGTTTCGTCTCCTCTCTCGGCTGTTAGAGCAATTCTTGTTGATCCACACACACACACACACACACACACACACACACACGAGCGTGTTACTCTGCAGCACGAGTTTTCTCTATCGTGAAGCAGTCTATCGCATCATAACCACGCATTATAAACTGTATTGCATTATACACACATTATAAACTGTCTGTATCTGCGTCACTCATCGGTGAATAACGCCAGAGCAGAGCTGTGCTACCGTTAGAGCCAGTCGCAGCACTTTCTGTTAAGTGCGTGAACACAATGACCAATCACAGGCGTTTAAAAACTCGCTCAACAACACTCAAAAAGCAAGCAGGATAATATTTACATTTGTTTATTTGCTATAAATGCTCATGTTGTTCTGTGCATGTACTTGAGTTTTGTTTGATACATTCAAAGTGTTTTCTTTGAGCAGGTAAAAATAAAGGTACAGTACATATATCTGATACATATATCTTTTATTAAAGGACAAAAATTGTATTACAAATAATGTATAAATATATTTATAAATTATACATTTAAATACAAGAATTCTTGTACTGTGAAGTAAAATCTAGAATTGTGTATAGAAAGCATTGTCAGTGCACCGTAAATCAATATGAAAAATTTAACAATCTAAATGTAAAGGTATATATATATATATATATATATATATATATTCATTCA
>CAIGQW010015581.1:17793636-17823934 GCA_903798125.1 Danio choprae
ATATATATATATTCATTCATTCATTTTCATTTCGGCTTAGTCCCTTTATTAATCTGGGGTCGCCACAGCAGAATGAACCGCCAACTTATCCAGCATATGTTTTACGCAGCGGATGCCCTTCCAGCTGCAACCCATCACTGAGAAACATTCACACACTCTCATTCACACACATACACTACGGACAATTTTAGCTTACCCAATTCACCTATACCGCATGTCTTTGGACTTGTGGGGGAAACCGGAGCACCCGGAGGAAACCCACGCCAACACGGGGAGAACATGCAAACTCCACACAGAAACGCCAACTGACCCAGCCGAGGCTCGAACCAGCTACCTTCTTGCTGTGAGGCGAACGTGCTACCCACTGCGCCACCGTGAGGCATATATATATATATATATATATATATATAAGATTTTAAATATAATTTATTAAATTGAATTTAAAATACTGTAGATATTTTCTTAATTTGTCATGTCACGTAACTTTATTGGAAATTTTATTTTTTTTTTAAACAGTAGCATAGTGTAGTGTACTTTAATTTAGCTTGGTCTTTCATTGGTACTGTTAAAACCACCACATCAAACCTGCAGCTCATAGTAAATCGCATTTTAAATCGCAATTTTGATCAGATAAATCGCAATTAGATTGGCCTTTAGTGTGCGTCCATGTGCAAGCAAACGTTTGTTTGTGTGCGTGCGTGTGTGTGTGTGTGTGTGTAACCTCATGCAAATCGACTGGGAGCAGGTCATTTCACTGTGGCAAGCTTTCATAATAAAACTCTCATTTTTACCCACAATCTTACTTTCACTTTCTCTGATTGGCTTATATTTCGCTCTCAGGAGACTTAGACGTCCTGTAGCTCACTTAGGTCAGGATATTCACTAAGGCTTCTCCTACTCTAATATTCTCCTACCACTATCTAAAAGGAAGTAGCCTATGCATTAACTTTCTCAGAAGTTACATTTCATATATATATATATATATATATATATATGAATTTATTTATTTATTTTTGTAATTTTTTTTATATTTTTAAAGTCACATGCATACAAAGACCATATGCAATATCTTGCCTATATGCAAAATAGCTCTTATATTAATACAACACATTAATTATGCAATAAGTGCATAGGATTTAATAAGAAGTCCTGATGCTCGGTGATACAAAGTGCTGGTAGTTTTTGTTGCATAGAAGATATAATAAGTGTGCAGTTTTAATATTTATTATTACAAGGCTAATGCACATTCAACCTCTTTAGTTTTAGTGGAGCAGTCACATAAACACAATAAAAAGTTATACTTTTTTCCCCATAAATTATTATTTTTAATTAATTTTAAAGCGCACATATGATGAAAATAATTTTTTGTAAGCTGTTTGGATAGAACTGTGTGTAGGTATAGTGTGTCCACAGTCATATTGGAGAGATATAAAGACAATAAGTCTCTTTTTCTTTTCTTTTTTTACATTTCCTGATGTTAAAATAGAATCCAAATCCCTCCTATTTTGAGGCCGAAAGCAACTTGACGTAGGAGTGCGGTTTCCCCGCCCACCGAATTGATTTGACAGCCGCGTATTAACATGTCTCCGTAGTAACGCGTATAATCATATCAACAAGACAGGGCATGCGCAAAGCAACTGGGATTAAAAGATCTGTTCGGCTCGTTGTGATCATCATCAAATGTGATCAAGAGTGAGTTTTACAAGTTTAAAACGTTTTTAAAACAGTGCATGTTTGTAATGAATTACAGTGATTTACTTCAGCTTTACTTATCACCACAGCCGCATGTCAGTACAATTATAAAAGATGCTTCAATCCCAGTTTGTGGACGTTAAATCAGGTTTATTTTGTACATGAACATAACGGATATCCATACAGCAGTGTATATTAGCGTGTATCCTGTCACATTTGCCGTGCAAAAACAGTGCAAAGTTAAACTTGCAAGCTGTCTGTGTGTATGTGCGTGAACTTTGTAATGACATTGTGCGTGACTCATCACAGAAAGGCTTGAATTAACTCCACAACAAATACATCAAATAATCATTGGTAAAGTTCTTACTGTAATATTTCTCTAATGTTATGTGAGATCTGCTTCATGTCTGTCTGTTATCTAACGCAGCCGAAGCGGAGATTGAGGCACACTCTGACAGGCACGTGGGAACATGGGCGGGTGGGAACTAGCATTAAAGGCACAGGTCACAAAAACAGCTACATAGTGTTCAAAGCCAAAAATTCTAATATTCTTAAAGGTATAATAAATAATCTGATGTGTGAGACTCAAAAGACTGATCTTAAATCTTGAAAAAGGGGTAAAATAGGTGCCCTTTACACAAGTTTTTTTTAAACCATTTTATTCAATTATTGATTTTGAGAGACTGAATACACAACTGTATATAATATAGTTTGTACATTCGTCTGATTGGATATGTGCAGCTGTATTTTTATTAACGAGGTAAAAAATGTCATCTTAAATCTGACTTCATTATTTAAATAAACCATTAAATCGGTGGAAATGATTATATGAGAAACATTATTATTCTTGTTGCGTTTATACGCTAGGTTCATGCTTGCCTTTACATAAAATTGATCTATATTTTTACTAAAATGTTTACAGAGCTTTTGTCTTTTTCATATCACTTTCCCAATGCATTAGAAAACTATGAAACAAAGTGAATGTATGGATCTCTCAACCACTGCAAGACTTAAAGTGAAGAGTAAGTGTTTGTCTGAATTGTTTGCAAGGGAACAATTATCTCTGCGCCAAAACAAAATTAATGAGAGAACGCAAAAACTTTGAATAATTTTTCCTACCACACAGTTATTTTTTCCACCACTATGTCCCTTTAGGTGCTTCGTACATGTTATTATGATATTAAAATAATATTTTGTGCTCTTAAAGGGATTGTTCACCCCAAAATCTTAATTGCTGTTGATTTATTCATCTTAAAGCAGTGGTCTCAAACTCAGTTCCTGGAGGGCTGCAGCTCTGCATAGTTTAGCTTCAACCACCTCCAACTCACACCTGCTTAACAGTATCTAGTAGTCTTGAACACCTTGATTAGTTGGAACAGCTGTGCTTGATTAGGGTTGGAGCAAAACTGTGCAGAGCTGCGGCCCTCCAGGAATCGAGTTTGAGACCTATAACCTAAAGCCATCCAAGATGTAGGTGACTTTCTTAAGCAAAACATCAAAGATGATTTTTAGCTGGAACTGTGATTAATTCATGCATCATCACAAACAGTGAGATGTTCTGTCTGCTGTAGACAACAATTTACGGTTCTGCCATGTGTGTGTGTTTTCTTTTTTTTTTTTTTAAATACAACCAATTAATACATTCATAAGATGAAATCAACAAGAAACCTACATTGAACAAGATGTATGCTGTAGCTTCAGATAGAATTTTCACATAAATCGAACCGTTATACTGCTTTTTTTTATACTTTAAAACATTGCCTAAACCGAGCTATTACGAAAACTGCCCACATTCAATAGTCTTATTTCTTCAGTGTTTTATTTAATGTGAGAAACATCGTGTTTGTAAATGTTTAAGTTAACGCAGAGAATATATACTGGTATTGGCAATAACCACAATGTTCATAATCAATAGTACTCTTAAGATAACACAATGCATAAATACTCCAGCGCCAATACCTTCTTGTCAAACAAACGCACAGCATCCTGAAGAAGAACCATGTTGTCTGAGTGGCAGAGCGAGTGCTTCTCAATATTCCTCCTCATGCTTGTTCGCACCTCTGTCCTAGGACCCGGAAACCGATTGAGCTCAGACATCTTGTGGAACATCTCAATCCTCTAATTGCACCACGAGGAGGCAAGAGTGAGGATTAGTGTTGTCAAAAGTATTGAGTTTGGTACCAAACTGTACTGAAAATTTAAAAACGTCCATTTCCCACAAACATTTCAGCGCTGTTGAGCATGGTTTTAAACACTGCTGATTGGCCATTATGTTCACATGCTCAACAGAAATAACTGTGATTGGCCGTAAAGGTCATCAGTTCACCACACTTCGCTGTTTACAGAGTGCAAAAACAGATACACAAACACTGGAGCATTTCAAAGTCGCGTCGATCAACTGATATGTCTTCGAGCTGACATACGAACAATCTGCTGATGGATCGACTGATTTACAATGCTTTGAAATGCTTAATGCCTCTGTATCAGTGTTTACATTTACCACCTAACAGTGAAGAGTGGTGAACCGATGACCTTTACGACCAATCACAGTCATTTCAGTTGAGCATGTGAGCACAATGGCCAATCAGCTGTGTTTAAGAGCATACTCAAATGCTAGCGGAAAATGGACGTTTTTAATCCATTTCAGTACCGATTGCTACGAAAGTCAATACATTTGACAACACTAGTGAGGATACACGGTTGGATACTTTGGAAGTGTTTTATTGACTAAACATGATGCATGTGTATATTCTCATTCCCCATTTCACATATGCGCCAATAATCGCTAACTAAGGTTGAAAAACTAAAGACATTAATGTGAATATTAAGCATAAATTTATTGTAAATGTTGTTTGTTTTTACAGTTCCTTTAATTTTGATGTAACAGCCTATGTTTCAGCACAAATAAAAACCAGTTAATATAACAGGGAATAATTTATTGCTAATCATAAGTTAAAAATGCAGACAAATGTGTTTTTTTTTTGTTTGTTTGTTTGTTTTTTGTGGAGGTTGAAAATATTATAATGTAAATAATTATCTTTAATATTCAAGAATGGATGTGCAAGCAAAATCAGTGATGTACAGTATTCATTAAATGATGACGCTTTGAAGTGACGTTAAAGGAAGTGAGAATATATAATTTCACTACATTCAATTCCCCTGTCCTCACATCTTTTCCTTGTGTTCTTCCCTTGAATCCTGAAGGGGTGCAGCTAAGATGCAAGAAGTGAGGAGAGTAAACAAGTATGTACAAATAAGAATTGAGAAGCACTCAGTCTCTATCCACACTCGAAAAAATTAAAAACGCCAGTATGAGGTGTTTTTTTTTTTTTTTTGCTTATAGCAAGCCAGTATGGAGAATTTATTGACAGTGCGAAGTGTGTCATCTTTAACCTTTTTATGCACCCCCGTGTCCTTCAACATTTTACATAGAGTAAGTTAAGTTGCTATTATTTAGAGATATATCCAGCTGAAGGCCACGAGATCCAGGCCAGGGCAAGCCATATATGGGTAATGACGGATCATTCATGGTTTTGTATCGTTAATTGGGCTATCCCAAGAATTGACATGAATTATATGTATAATATTTTATTAACAATACAAGAAATACTTAGTTCACCATTTTCTATATTGTTGAAATGAGTTATTATAAATGTTGTCTGACAAGACTACATAGCATATACACTCCATTATTTCTGTATTTTGAAATCTAAAAATCTCAATATTTGCATACACAAATAAATATGTTGCTGTTATTTTGCTATTACATAGCAAAAAATATTATTACATACTATAATACTTTTTAAAACATTTTTCTCAAGTTTAGTTTCTTAAGAAATAAATGTCTTGGAATTTTAAGTAGTACAGTGCTCAGGATATACAAGTACACCCTTCACAAATCTATCTTTTAAATTCATATTTTTAATAGTGAGCTATACAATATTATATTTGTGCATATACATTAGATTAGTCAGTACTGAAGCCAAATCTGGAGCTTATCTAACAAAATAACTTGCGGTCCAAAAACTAGTACACCCAAATTTATGTTATAGAAAAATATGAAATACAAATTTTAAAAAGAGGAAAAATCAAGAGAAGCAAAAAAAATGTAGTTTGCAGTAATTTGCAGGTTGTAATTTCTTTTTGCAATATTTTGCTTGAATTTAATTGTATTCTCTTTCAATTTTTAAATATGTTTGGTGACTAAAATATAATTTTAATAAATATATCTGTTTCATAAATCTGTTTTGTTTAAATGCACCAAAATACATTGCCTATATTCACTAAGAAATAGATAAAAATATTTTTCGAAATGGGGTGTACTCATTTATGCTGAGCACTGTATGTCTATTTGAATAGATGTGTTTTGTTACTATGTGGTGCTACTGTAAGATAATGGTGATATTGAGAAAATGCAATTACTTGATTTCAACTTATTTACCATAATTTTGTGGGGAAAAATTTAGTCCGATATAATGTGCATGTTTTATAGCCTTTTGAAAATTGACAAAGTAAATTACACGATTTTTGTTGTATTTTAGGACAAAAGAGGAATCAAAGCTCCCTGCTCCTTGCGTTTTGTGGCCTGTGGAGCTGAAGCTGACTCGCATTGACTGCAGGCCTGAAAACAAACTGGTACACTTTCAGGGCCAATACATGACAATCTGTGAACTGGACTACAACATTCTTCAAGTTGAAATTCAAAATACTGTGAAATCGAAAGTTTCCGTTCAAGTTGGAGACGTTTGTCTGGTAGAAGACTCCGGGTCTGGTCGCTGGTACAGGGGAAGAGTCCAGAACATGGAGAAAGATAAGTTCCACATATTTTTGCTAGACCATGGAGACATTTTGATTGTTGGGCCCAACAGTTTGTCCTCAATATCCGACACACTGCTAATGCTTCCACCTAAGATTGTCTGCGGTTTCTTTGCCAATATTCTGCCAATCCAGAGCCAATGGGACAGTCTGACAAATAGTTATTTCTCTTCATTGAAAGGCAGTCGGATCAAAGGATACATTCATGCTCGTCTACCATACCATATCCTCATACTTGAGGTTCCGGACATCAATAGTGACATGATAAAAAAGAGACTTGGGAGACATGTGGACACCAGTACATTTCTGCTACTGGTTGAGATGCTTATTGATGAACCAATTCCACAAAGCAATGAATCTGTCCCCGACCTCTTGATTGAAAAGCAAATAGGGCAAGAATATTGCCTCAAGTCCTCAAGCCTGCTGGGCTTTGAAGACATTCTGTCACTTAATGGCCCAAAGTTGAAAGTTGGTCAGGAAGTAAAAGTTGTGGTAGCCGCAGCTGTGAATCCTGAATTATTTTACTGTCGACTCTCATCCATGGGCAAAGACCTGCAAGAAATATCAGACAAATTAGCACTTGCATGTGAATCAGGCAGTGGTTGCCTAACCAATGACCTGAATGAAAATCTTGGTTTGCTCTGCGCAGTAAAAGGGAAAGATGAAAAATGGCACAGAGGTTTTGTGGAATGTCTCCCCCTTAACTCTCAGGTCAGAGTTGTGTTTGTTGACAGTGGCTATTGTGAATCTGTGAAAGTTGAAAACATCCTTCAGCTACCATCAGAATTTCTCTCAACGCCAATCATGGCATTTCCATGTTCTCTTTCATGCTTGGAAGAACAAGATGAGAACATCAAAAATCAACAAGTAGATATTCTCAAGACTGGGTTGCTAGGGAAAGTTTTGGAGATTGAAATCGATGACTTTCACAAAGATCAGAACCTCTACTTGGTCACGATGAACACAGCTGAGAAGCACTCAGAGAAGCAAGCTGGAGTTAAACCACATGAAAGGGACAATTTGGGGAGCAATTCCAACTTTCCCTATGATGTCCTTTCAAACGTGTCTGCTGGAGAGACAAAAGTGGCCCAAACTTCGGATTCAAATCCTAGTAGAGCAATACCTGATGGTTCTTTTTTTGACGGATATGTGGTACATGTACAGAGTCCAAAACATTTCTGGATAAGAACCAAAGAAGACAATCCTAAATTTGAAAGCATGACAAATGAAATGGCTGATTACTTCAGCAAATTACAGTTGCACGAGGAGGTTTTTGAAGACCTAGTGCCTGGTGCACTTTGTTGTGCAATGTACGAAAATGACATGCAGTACTACAGAGCACTTGTAGTAGATACTTTGGAAAAAGGAGCAGAGGTGTTTTTCATTGACTTCGGGAACACTGAAAAGGTACCAGGCATTTTAATTAAAAAGCTCCCAAAGAAGTTTGCCATTTATCCAGAATTTGCAATTGAATGTGCTTTAGCGCATGTAGCTCCACATGACGACATCTGGACAACCACAGCATCCAATTACTTCAGGGAAGTCGCGTCAGACAAAAACTTGATGATTCATGTCATTCATAGAAAAAATACAAAGTATGTCGTTGATCTGTTTGAGAGGGATGCTGAAAATTGCAGCATTGCAACCATCATGACAACAGCTAAAATGGCCCTGGACTGGAGATACAACCCAGCATTAGCATCTGTTGAAGTGAAGAGGCCATGTAAAAGCAAGGGAAATGCTCTGAGCAAGAAAAAAAATAAAAAGGACCATCGTGTGGTGACCTTTTGCAAAGTCGCATCTTCTATGTCTAGTCCAAATCAAATGAAACTTAAATGGGAAGCACAGAATGACCTTGAAAAACACACTCCCAGTGAGAAATCAAAACCGGAAGTAAATTTCAAACCAATGCATTTCAAACCTGGATCTGAAGTAAGTGTCACTTGCTCGCATATAAATTCTCCATCTGATTTTTGGTGCCAAAATGTGAGTACAAAACTTGACCTGGACAAACTAATGCAAGAGATGCAGTTGTTTTACCAAACATATACATCTGGTCTTCTGATGCCTTCATTATGTTGTGCTGTCAAGTCTCCACATGATAACCAATGGCATAGAGCATGCATGGTAGGAGAATGCAATGAGGAGCTGCTCATGATCCTAGTTGATGTTGGCCTAATTATTCAGGAAAAGTTGCAAAACATCCAAACTCTTCAGCCAAAGTTCCTTGAACTTCCTGCACAAGCATTTAGATGCAGATTAAACTTGATTGAACCCATTGGAGGAAGTTCTTGGAGTTCAGAATCGTGCAATTTGTTTAGGGATTTTCTGTTCAAATGTACGTCCAGCAAATGCAGAGTTCATTCCCAGGTTTATGAACAAGGAAAAGGTCTACTTAACATTGTCAGCATTCATACACCTCTTCAACAGGCCTCTACGTACCTTGTAGAGAAAGGTGTTGCAGCAGAAGTACAAACTCCAGACAAGCAGACCATTTCATTGGCTTACCCTTGGTCATTTGTTTACTCCTCTTTCAACATAAGTTGTGGAAGCGAAGAACTGGTGCATGTTACTTATGTCTGTAGTCCTTGGGAAATCTATTTTCAGCTCGATAGGAATACAGAGATCCTTAATAGACTGACAGAGAGGGTTGCAGAGGAAAGTCAGCTCTTCACTTCAACTTCTGACTACTGCAGCAGTAAAGTTTGTTTGGCCAAATATTTCTGTGACGGCAGTTGGTACAGGGCTCTGGCACACCCTGTTCAATCTAATCAGCATGTGAGTGTTGTCTTTGTTGATTATGGCAATAAAGAAATTGCAGAGAAAACAAATGTCATGGCAATTCCGACAACAGCAGTTGACTTATTGCTAACACCAATGCAGGCTCTGAGGTGCAGCCTTTTGAATCTTCCAGAGGGGGAACATTTGCCGGAAGTCAACAAGTGGCTCGAGACTGACATCCTCAACAAATCCTTCAGGGTCAAGTTTGTGTCAAGTGACAACAATGGACATTTTGTTTGTGATCTTTATGATGGCAATCTGCATATAAATGAAAAAGTCAAAGAGCTCATGGCTGCTCATGGTGTGGCAGAAAGTGAACCAGCTGTCAACAAACCTGAATTAGATTCCCCCAAAGAAGAAGCGCATGTCAGCTTACCAAACTGTAAACTTAACTACAAAGCAACCAGACGTGGTAAAGCCAAACAGAATGGAAAGCAAACTCCAAGATCTACAAACCATTCTAAGAGGCAACTCAAGGAACCTGTCGAAATGAAAGGTCAGAATGCTCCCTGTCCCCTTAAAATAGTGCCATCTCATCAGAGCTTGCCAAAACTTTGTGATCTTCCTGCTGTCACAATGAAACCAGGTTCTAGAGGTGTGGGCTTTGTTTCTCATTGTAATTCTGTCGGAAGCTTCTTTATCCAGATGGAAGATGATGAACCGAAAATACTACAGATGGTCGAGGAACTAAATGGCACTGAATTCAAAGATAAAATGAGAAATGTGGAAACCAAAATAAAAGTAGGAGACCTTGTTGCAGCTGAGTATGAAGAAGACTTGGCTTTGTACAGAGCTGTCGTCACCAACGTGTCAAACTCTGGCCTCTTAGCTGTTGAGTTTATTGATTATGGTAATACTGCAACTGTAAACAGGAAGAATGTCAACATGCTAACTAATAAGTTTTTGTCTCAACCCAGATTGAGTATGCCCTGTGCACTTGCAGAACCTCACTCATTTGAAAATGATGACTCCTTTATGGAGAAAGCAGTTGGTAAACCTTTATCAGTTGAATTCATTCAAAGTCTGGAAGGTTCATGGGAAGTGAACATTGAGTCCCCATACATGTGGCCAACGTCAAAGTATGATGCTGATCATAGTAAAGATGTAGATTTGACAAGTCAAGATAAATTTCCAAGAGATTCCCAGACACAAAGCCAATCTGATTCATACATCCAAAATATTAAAGCAGTTAAAAGCTTCCAGCAAAAGACCCAATCATACCAACAGCAGTTCAGTCGTCAACTCGGAAACAATCAGACTGTCAGAACCTTCCAGCAAAAGACAACGTCAAACACACAAAAAAGCATTTGTGAATTCAGAACCAATCCAACAGAAGTTAGAACAGTCCACCAAAAGACCAAGTCAAACACACAACAAAGTAAATGTGACCTGACTTTTGCAACTAAGCAAATAAAGAAAGCAACCATATACGTACAAACAAGTGTCAAAACAAAGGAATTTTGGAGAAGAAAGTACAAGAAACAAAATTATTTCAAGCCAAATGTTGTGGTTAACTCAGAACCACAATATGAGACCAGTATTCCAGTGACTAAAATTTCAGGAGGACTACAAGAAAATATCCAGCAAGAAAATGAAAACTCTGAGTCACCTGCTTGCGTTGCTCTGCATGATGTGAAAGACAGTGAGCCAGTGAAAATTCATGAGGAGTTGTTTGTCGTCACTGACCATCCTTCCTCCCCAGAGACCTTTTTGAGGACGAATTTGGATCCACCACAGACCCTCTTCCAGGCCCCTGTCAAAATGAACTTCGAATATGAAGGATTTGCAGCAGCGGTCACAACCCCATCCGAATTTTACATCATTCTAGAGGATCTGCTTTTGATAGCAGATACAGTCTCATCCATTCTTGAAAACCTTCCCGAAGTGTTTGTACCATTACCCGAAGTCCATTTTGTTCCTGGTACGAGCTGTTTGGTGAAATTGGTGGAGAATCAAAAATGGTGCAGGGCAGAGATTGTGCAATGCGATTCCACTTCAGTGCTCATAAACTTGGTTGACTATGGACTGTATTCTGTTCTGTCTCGACCAGATGCCTCCCAGCTTAGAAAACTTCCTGAGGAGCTTGGTAGATTACCTAAAGTCACCTACCATTGTTTACTGAGGGGAGTTAAACCCAATGCTCTAGACTGGTCTGACGATGCCATCGTGTCTTTTCAGAACTCCATGTGTCACAAGAACCTTAAGATACGCTTCAGACAACATGTTTCTGAGACACAATGGGAGGTTGACATCATCACAGGGAATCAAAATCTTGCAAAGGAGTTAGTAGATTCCGGTCATGCAATGTATATTGATAATATGCTTGGAATCAGGTTTCAGCAAGAGCAAGGACTCAATCAAGAGCCTAAACAACAAGCCGTCTCCAGCACTGTGAATGATTTATCTATGATAACTGAGCACACAAGCGAAGCCAAGAAGCAGGTCATTTCAAATGAGTCCATGTTGAGTCCAAAAAAGCCATCTGAAGACGCTTCATACCATTTGAACAGCAGTGGGGATGATCTTGGACAAGTGGACAGGGAAACTCTTGGTCTACCATCAGGTATCAAACAATGTGAGTGAGAAGGACATTTTTGACCTATAGTATTAATTTAACTTTGCATTTTTTAATTAAAGGGATAGTTCACTCAAAAATGACACTGTCATGTATTCACCCTTTATTTGTTTCAATCCTTTTTGAGTTTCTTCTGTTAAACAAAAGATATTTTGGAAAAAAAAATGTGTGGAAGACAAAGGTTACGGGTTTTCAGCTTACTTAAAAAATTTTTTTTCATAAAGGTTTGGAAATACTTGAGAGGGAGTAAATTTTCAGTTTTGGGTGAAAATCTCTTTAATGGTCTACAGTACATATACCACCAGTCAAATGTTTAGAGATGCACCTACCCAAGTATTCAAGGTAACCATTGGTTTTAAAATTATAATGATAGTATAATCATTTCTACCATTTTTTTTATTATTATTTAAGGTCTAATTCTTACAAATGGATTTTTAGATTAATGCAGTAAATATTATGTAAATGTTACATTGTTTTCATTTCATTCATTTTCATTTCGGCTTAGTCCCTTTATTAATCTGGGGTCGCCACATCGGAATGAACCGCCAACTTATCCAGCACATGTTCTACGCAGCAGATGCCCGTCCAGCTGCAACCCATCTCTGGGAAACATCCATAAACACCCATTCACACTCACACACTACGGACAATTTAGCTTTACCCAATTCACCTGTACCGCATGTCTTTGGACTTGTGGGGGAAACCGGAGCACCCGGAGGAAACCCACGCCAACACGGGGAGAACATGCAAACTCCACACAGAAACGCCAACTGACCCAGCCGAGGCTCGAACCAGCGACCTTCTTGCTGTGAGGCAAACGTGCTATCCACTCCACCACCGTGAGGCCCTATGTTACATTGTTGCATCTTATTAATTAATAAAGGGATAGTTCACTCAAACATGAAAATTCTGCCATTTTAATCACTCTTTACTGATTCAAAACCTATTTAGACTCCTTACTTCTGTTGAACACAAGATATTTTGAAAAATGCTGGTAGCTGGTACCATTCACTTCTGTAGTAATATATTTTTCTACTATAAAGTGGGTGCCACAACAACCAACATTCTTCAAAATATCGTTTTTAATCAACAAAAACAAACCTCACAAAGGTTTAAAACCACATGAGGAAGAGTAGATGAGGTATTTTGCATTTCTGTTTTGTGTGTTAAACTTTTTAGGTGTCATTGGCATTTGAATAGCTGTATGGTTTGGTGATACTGCCACCTAGTGGTCATGGTGCATGTTTACAATGGTGAACAAACATTTTGTATGATTGACTTACATTTTGCACTGTTGACTTACATGGACTTTCATAGTAATATTTTTCTACTATTAAGTGGGTGCCACAACAACCAATATTCTTCAAAAGATCGTTTTTAATTAACAAAAACAAACCTCACAAAGGTTTAAAACCACATGAGGAAGAGTAAATGAGGTATTTTCCATTTTTGTTTTGTGTTAAACATGAATTTTTTAGGTGTAATTGGCATTTGTATAGCTGTATGGTTTGGTGATACTGCCACCTAGTGGTCATGGTGCATGTTTACATTGGTGAACAAACATTTTGTATGATTGAAAGATTATAAATCAAATGCATTCATTGTCCTGACTTTTGATTGAGTGTTTTGTAAAGACCTTGATTTTCTTTTTATTAAAGTCATAACATTAATAACCGGTTTTCAAGCTTACTAATGAAATTTGCAATTGCATTTTAATTTATGAAAATAACCTGACGACTTTTTTCTTAGGTACGCTGATGTGAGGAGACTCGTGGTTTGTAAGTATAAGAATATTGTTTAATTCTCTTATGTTCAATATATAGACTGCAAACTTATTTTTTCTACTGACTTATTTCAGAACTGAGAAGCCGGCGAGTTACGCTCTGTTGCATTCAAAGGAAAGTCAAGCTTTGCAATGGCAGGATTTAATTCTTTCTTTTTTTGTTTAACCTCCGAATAGTGATGTTTTCTAAAAAATGTTCTGTAGGAATGGAGAATTATGCTTCATAGGTCTTCAAATTGTGATGTTCAAACAGCAAGATCTAAAACAATAGTACAATTTTAACAATGCAACGCTACCACATAATTTTTCATAAAAGAGTTTTAGAACTAAATTGTGAGTTTGTGGATTCTGGTCTTATGCATCTATTAATGGACATGTGATAAATGAAATATAGCATAGTTTAAAAGTTGCCACGATGGCTTTACAATCTGAAAAGCAGATTTTATTTGGGTAAGGACTGACATTTGACCTAAGTTCGATTATGCTCTTTAACACATTTTTAGAAATATTCGGTTTGTATATTTTTCTTTTGTGGTTTTCCGTTTTGTTGGGATGCAAAATAAAAAAAGAAATACAATGTTGTGAAGAAAAAAGGTTATTGTCAGAAGTGGGATTCGAACCCACGCCTCCAGGGGAGACTGCGACCTGAACGCAGCGCCTTAGACCGCTCGGCCATCCTGACTAGAGTGATATAGTTCTTACACCCTGTTCTAGCTATTACAGTGTTCAGAAGCGATCATCTAGAGGCTGATTTTACCTATGTGATATGTGTGGTATTAAAGCTAAAACAATACATTTAATCATTTATTCGTAACCATGACTCATTGGCAAACATTGGATGGAACATGTCACTATGTTTTAAATGTGACATGTGATACAAAATATTACTGTCCACCAGGGGGCGCAAGGTGGCTCAAATAGTCTAGTCATCCACTGAGCAGATATTTTTGGAGACGTTTGTGTACTTTTACATATAATCATTTCAGTAATATGTTTTAAGGATTGCGGTTTGTGCAGTTACTGTAATGTTGCATCGGTTTCAATATAAAGTGTGAATATGTCATCAGGAACGGACGTCTTTGGTCCAGAAAGGCCACACTTAATTTAAAATAGATCGTTTTTTATATTAATATATTTCATAGTATAACTTATTCTTGTGATTCAAAACTGATTTTTCGGCATCGTTGTCCTTGAGAAAATCAATACACTTGAGAAATTATTCTAATATGCTGATATCCTGTTTCATTATGATCAATGTTGATAATAGTTCTTATCTTGTTCTGGTTCATATTTTTGGTGAAGTGTAAATTTATGTATATTTTTAATATCAATTACATTAATATAGATTAATATGCATATTATGTAAGCTAGGCTATACAATAAATTCCACAAAGATGAAATCCTAGAGCAGTAAATTAGACGAAAGATGATAATTGTTCAAAGTTGCATTTTAAAATAGTTATATTTACCCAAGTTACTTTAAGATTAGTGTTTTACAATATTGCCGATTTATTGAAATTGTGGAACTTATGCAAAAAAGACGTGAAATATTCGCTACAAATAGTTTAAAATTGTTTTATTTCTTACTTGAGTTTAATAAATGTTAATAACAATACGAACAGAAATGTAAAGGGGTACAATGTTTAAGATATTTAAGTGATATCAATTTAAATCTTTAGTGATGATCTAAGTTAAGGTTTGTTTTCCGAAAATGACTTCAGTAATCATTAATTTTACACGACGCATGCAAGAAATTATATAAATATAACAGAAACGTGTATTTTAAAGATGGGATATTTAAAGTAGGCCTAATATCAATTTAAATCGTCAGGGATGATAGTTACGGGTTGTTTTTCGAAAATGACTTCATAAATATTCATTTACACGACGCAAGAAGTGATATATATAAAACAAATGCTTATAGGCCTGTATATATTTTTAGATATTCTTCAAGTGGGTATAATATCAATTTAAATAGTTAGGGATGATAGTTACGGTTTATTATTCGAAAGTGACTTTAGTAATTATAAATATTGTCTTACACGACACAAGAAATGGTGTAAAACCACTGAATCACGCAGACGGAAAATATGAATGGCCTGCTAAGCCCAGCCTCCTTTATTTCCGCTCAAACTCCAAAACCTTTCTGGGTTATTCAAGCTCCGCGCACCACGTGACCTGTACCACATGTCATGTCGTCATGTGACAATGAGTGGTTCCTGCTACACGGGTAATGATCAGTAATCGGAAAGGACTGCTGTATCATGTCGTACCGAGCGCACTAATTTATTTCCTTGTGTAAAATATGGGTCGTGTTGGATTTTGCGGACTCGCTACTACTGTTGTTATTACTACTTTCCTATTTCTACAATACGCGGCGTCAGCGGTGGCTTCGGATGACAGTCTATGGTACCAGGATCTGTGCAGGTGAGATCCTAAATAAATAAACAAACACTCATAACGATGATCTTTGCTGGCTGGAATCGATTGGTAACAGATAAACACTTGTTAAGATAGAATTAATTGCGATTACACGTTTTACTTTCCCGGTCATTGGTTTTTGTATCATGATGGAGTGATGGCCCTGAGTGCATTTAGGTATCTAGACCCAATCTATGAGGTAAAGTTGCTTTTATATTTGCCATTAGTTCAGTTGTTTTTAACAGTGACACGACCCCTATATTGTTTGCCAAGCTATTTAGACAAGTATCATACAAGTATGACTTCAAAACAAAATTAGTATTATTTAATTGATTGTGAACAATATTGTACATTGATAGTAATTGGCATTGACGTAAAGTTGGTTTTATATTATCACATTCGTTCAGTTACAACTTGTGACACCGTCCCTATGTTGTATACCATGGTACTTTGAATATTCGGTCTGAAATTGCATGCAAGTATGACTTCAAGCAACATTAGCACTATTTAATTGATTGATCAATGTTGTACTTTGATAGTCATTGGCTGCTAATATGATTTCACTGTTGAGAATTTGCAAATAATACTTTTCTGAAATTATGTTATTAAGGAGAAAGTACGAATGGGCAAATATAAAGCCAACTTTACCTCTATGTCATGGCTGCTAATATGACTTCCCTGTTTAGAATTTGCAAAGAATACTTTTCTAAAAGTATATTATTAAGTCCGAATGTGTGAATATGAAGACAACTTTACCCTAATGACCCAATCAACAGCATAATAGATACTTTTGTCAAATCAGACAAAGAAGTATTCATTTAGGCACTGGCCTGCTTTTTATGATTGAGCCATCATGTCATGTTCCTGAAGTCAATTTTGATCATGCAATTTGATTTATTGTGTGCTTTCATTGTGTAAGTTGCTTAAAGTATTTGATTACTAATTACATAATTACAGTGGTATTTCAATTGTCTGAAACGTAATTTGGTTACCCTAAGTACTAGAAATTAATGTCTGATTATGGAATTATGACCTAGGTTCTTTACATTTGAGTCAAACAGGATAGTTTATTTTAGTCTAAAAAAAACCTTAACATATAGACATTATCTGTATCAAAACAAAACATTTCAAAGAAATGACACCATATTTCAAATATAAGGAATTTTCATTTATTAACATTTACATTTTTTTTTAAGAAAGTGCAGTTGTTGGACAAGAAACCTTCTTTTGTTGAAAAGAAAGTTAAAATGTCAAATATCTTAATAACAAAAATACAGTATATATTTATATTTACTCTGGTTTGCTGAATTTTTACCCTAAATTGTCATAACTTTATTCTCAATAGATTTTTTTTCTTAAGCAAATGCAGTTGTCTTGATAAATGTTCTTTAGTTGAAAAAATCTGTTAAAATGCAAAATATCTGGAAAACACACACACACACACACACACACACACACACACACACACACACACACACACATATACAATTATTGCTGAATTTCTACTCTATATTGTCATAAACTAATTTCTTAATATCTTTTATTAAACTGCACAATCAGTTTTCTTGATATGATGAATGTTTTTTTAGCTGAGAAATGGAATTATTCTGCAATCTGCTATCATTCTGCTTCTCTGAATTGATTTATACAAAACTGTTGAAATTTATGTACAGTGTTTAAGGCAAGTACATTAAAAATAACTAATTGAATTAGTTTAAAATGAAAAAAAAAATTACTTTACTTTTTCAGCTGTAAAGTAGGCCTAATTTAATTAGTGACTAGTTACTTTGTATTTAAATCCACTGAACACTGATTGTCTGTCTGTTTTTGTTTGTGTGTTTGTGAAGTTACAAATGGGAGGCCATTGATAAAGACAGCAATGTGAGGTACTCTTTGAAGCTTTGCGATTCATCTCCAAACACAGAATGTGGAGAAGGAAGTGCGGTCTGTGCCCACAATCTTACAAGTGGCCAGCATCAGTCAGTGGGTAAGTGCATTGCATGAGTGTGCCATGATTGCACAACAAACACCCATGTTGCAGTGGCAGTGTTCAAGTGTAAAAAAATTGTTCTTTCTTCTTCTTTTTTCTATAGTATAACACACATTTTGGATTTTATAATTCAGATTTTGTCATGTTTAAGGGTTTTTCTATTTAAACTAATTGTGATGTAAATAAACGATTCTTAATATTGTAATACCATTCATAAACTATTTTTAATGTTCTAATAATATTCATAAACTATTCTTAATCTAATAATATTCATAAACTATTCTTAATATTCTAATAATATTCATAAACTATTCTTAATATTCTAATAATATTCATAAACTATTCTTAATATTCTAATAATATTCATAAACTAAGGGGTTAGCACTGTCGCCACACAGCAAGAAGGTCGCTGGTACGACTCCCGGCTGGCTCAGTTGGCATTTCTGTGTAGAGTTTGCATGTTTTTCTGTGTAGAGTTTCTCCCTGTGTTGGCGTGGGTCTCCTCCGGGTGCTCCGGTTTCCCCCACAGTCCAAAGACATGCGCTATCGGTGAATTTAATAAACTGTAGTATATGTGTGTGAATGAGAGTGTGTGGATGTTTCCCAGTACTGGGTTGCAGCTGGAAGGGCATCTGCTGTGTAAAACATATGCTGGATAAGTTGGCGGCTCATTCCACTGGCGTCCCCTGAAGAATAAAGGGACTAAGCCAAAAGAAAATGAATATTCATAAACTATACTTAATATTCTAATAATATTCAAAACTATTCTTAATGTTCTAATACTATATATAAACTATACATTTACATTTAGCAGACGCTTTTGTCCAAAGCGATTTACAACTGAGGAGCTATTCAGCGAGTCAACAAGAATTTTTTGTTTTTGAGAGAGAGAGAGAGAGAGAGAGAGAGGGACAGAGAGAGAGAAAGTGCTTCTTATATGTGGTTTTGGCGTTATTCACCGGGGTTTAGGTGTTCTCGGAAGAGATGGGTTTTTAGTTGTGGTTTGAAGGATCCCAGTGTATCCGTAGTCCGAGTGGGAATGGGAAGATCATTCTACCAGCAAGGAACACTGAATGAAAAGGTTTTGGAAAGTGACTTGTATAACTATACTTGATATTCTAATACTATTCATAAACTATTCTTAATAATCTAATACTATTCAAAAACTATTCGTGTATAGTTGCAAAACTCTAACTATTCTTCATCATGAAAAAGTCCGTCAGTTAAATTTGAATGGTCCTAATGTCTATATAATTTCTCTATAATATATATAGTTGGCCCTGCACCACAAAACCAGATTTATGTTGAATGGATACAGTTTTGGTAATAGGCAAAATACATTGTATGGGTCGTAATTCTAGAATTTTCTTTAATGCCAAAAATCATTAGGATATTAAGTAAAGAACACATAGCATGAAAACATTTTGTAATTGTCCTACTGTAAATATTTTAAAGCATTTTTTTATTGGTAATGTGTTTTGCTAAGTTCTTAATTTGGACAACTTTAAAGATGATGATTTTTCTCTAGTATTTTGATTATTTTGAACTCTCAGATTCAAGATTTTCAAATGTTTGTGCCTAGGCCACATATTGTCCTATTCTAGCAAAGTATATATCTATGGAAAGTTATTTATACTATAAGTTGTATGTTATCTGTATTAAATCTCAATTTAAAAAAAATGACACCTATGATTTTGTGTTGAAGGGTCACATATTTTCTTTATGCAGCATATAATTTCTCATTTCCTACTGTGAAGTATTATTGTGGCAATATTACAGTTTAAATGATGTTAGTCATGTGATGCTCTGAGTTTTTATCAGTCATTATTTCTTCAGTTTTCAGTGTCACATGATCCCTCAGAAATCATAAAATGCTGATTTAGTTCTCATTTCTTCTCCAATTTTGAAAACACTTCTGCTTATGATTTCTAAACCCATGCTATATTTATTATGTAATGGTTCTGAATCAAAAGGTCAAAATCAAAATGTTAATTTATAGACTTTTTTTTAATAGTATTTTCTTTTTTTTATGGCTTCTCTGTTAATTTGGATTGGATTGATGCATCCTTGCTTAATAAAATTACTAAGTTTTCAATAACCCCAAACCTATTGACTGCACACTTTTGAACAATAGTGGTTATTTTTAAATGCAAATCCTTCAAAAATGTTACTTTTTAGATTTTTAAAATCCTATTTTAGATATTATTAATTGTTGTTAATGTTTTTTTTATTATAATTGATATAAACCTACGGTGCCCAGCATGCAGTAAAATATTTGTTTATATAATGCGTTAGTACCAAAGTCAAAACTGGAGATAATCTAACAAAATAATTTAAGATCACAGTGCAAAAATAAGTACACCACAACGATTATGTTAAGGAAAACTATTAAATAAATTTTAATGAATACGAAAAATCCGGAGAACCATAAAAGAATATTACATTTAGCTGAAATATTGTAGTGTGTATTATTTTTGCAACCCCTCATTTGAATTTAAAAGTATTTTCTTTCTATTCCTAAAGATGTTTGGTGACTACACCCTTATTTTAATAAATATTACTGTTTAATAAAACAGTTTTGTTTAAATACACCAAAATATAATGCTCTTAAAAATTAAGGGAACACCTAAACAACACAATGTAACTCCAAGTGTCCCCCATTATTTTTTTAAGTAGTATGTATTGTCTATATTCAATAAGAAATTGATAAAAAAATAACTCATTTATGCTCAGCACTATATTTTGTAGAAAAATGTTGTTTGTAAACTGTCAATTCTATCTGTTTTTGCCATCAAATCGTCATTGAAGCTGATATATAAACTCAAAACTCTTTTTGAGCAATATATAATATATAATTTCATTATATATAACATATAGTGTTTATAATTTCACTTTTCTTTGTTAATTTTGTGGTGCGATGTGACCAGAACATGATGTGGTTGATAATGTTTCCTATTGATTCAATCCCCAAAATGCTTAGTTAGACAAAGAAGTGATTGATGATTTGTTTTTTTGCTTGGTCTGTAATCACGTTAAACCTTAAAATGCTTCAAAGGATCTGCTAAATAGTTCTCATTTTTTTTAACCATCTCTGCAGTAGAAAAGTCTGTCACCCAGGGCTGTTTTAATGCACGGTCATATACATGCTCATTGCTCTTAACTGTGCGCTTGTTTGTTTGGCCTTATCCAACTAGTCAGCTGACCTGCATATGAGACTAACCTGTCATCAAAATACAGCGACCAATAGCGGAGTCGGATTCTGTTAGCTCAGAACAAACACCAGAGATGTTACATCATAAATCATGTGACAAAATAGGATGATGTGCTATTTGCATCTGTGTGCTAATATTCATATCTGTAGCGTACAGTACAGGAGTTGATTATTTAGTGGATGTATTACAAATGCAGTTGTGTATGGTCTATTTATACTTTAAAAAAATTATCAAATTTATAATGAATTGTTGCTTTCAACATAATATTAATAATCAATATTTCAATAATCATCAGTGATGTTTCTTGAGCAGCAAATCAGCTTATTAGATGATGGATTAATGTTCATAAAATAGCAATATTTACACAACAGTTCATTTAAATTCACATAATATTTCATAATATTATGGTTTTATTGTATTTATTGAGCTTAGTACAATAAAGTACATTATTAAATTTGGGTTTAATAATAATTCTAATAATTATAAGAAGCAAAATGTAAAACGGCTCAATTTTTAAGATACTTTTAAGATTATGTATATTTTATATTATATACATCATGTGACAGCTGATTGCATCTGTGTGCTAATATTCATATTTGTAGCATACAGTACAGTGGGTGATCATTTTGTTAATATATTAAAAATCAAGATGTATACTTGGAGAAATATGTTTTCACCAAGTATACCAAATATGTTTTTAAAAAAAGGGGGGAAAAATATAATGAAGTGCACAAAAATTTGAAGCACCATGACAGTTTTTAGCATAAATAATAATCAGTGACGTTTTTTGAGCAGCAAATCAGCTTATTTGATGATGAATTAATGTTAAAAATTGCATTTTAATATATTTTATTTGAACTTACACAGTCTGTGTGGAGTTTGAATGTTCTCCCCGTGTTTACATGGGTTTCCTCCGGGTGCTCCGGTTTCCCCCACAAGTCCAAAGACATGTGGTATAGGTGAATTGGGTAAGCTAAATTGTCTTTAGTGTATGAGTGTGAATGGGTGTGTATGGATGTTTCCCAGTGATGGGTTGCAGCTGGAAGGGCAGCAACTGCGTAAAACATATTGTAATATAGTTCATTGTTGTGGGAAGAAGAAGACAGGGTCGGCGATACAGGCAAGTAATTTTTATTTATTTTTTTCAGTATAACGCCACACGTGTAGCTGTGTGGGTGCGTGTGTGTTTGCTCTCTCCTCTCCCCGGCTGCTCCCTCTCTTCTCCTTAAGAAGGGTGTCTCTCCGGTCCAATCACTAGCATAAACAGGTGTTATTTATTATTTCTGATTGGCCTACTGACTAGCCTCCGGGCTCTGAGCATGCTCTCCCCCCTCACTGGATGAGTTGGCGGTTCATTCCGCTGTGGCGACCCCAGATTAATAAAGGGACTAAGCCGAAAAGAAAATGAATGAATAAACTTACACAGAACAATAAAGTACACGTAAAAAAAAGCAATGCGACATGAAATATTTGCTGAATACTTCAAAATATAATTTTTTTTTTTTATTACTTGGGTTTATTAATAATGCTAGTAATTATCTGAAGAAAAATGCAAAGTGACTCAATGTTTAAGATACTTTTAGGATTATGTATATATTATGTACATAAATCATGTGACAAAATAAGACAACGCATCCGTGTTCATGTAAAATAAATTGCATAAAAATTTGCAACATAAATAATAATCAGTGATGCTTTTTTGAGCAGCTAATCAGCTTATTTAATGATTGGTGATTAATTAATGTTCAAAATTGCATTTAAGTATATTATATAGCTATATTTACACACAATATTACTGATTTATTGTGTTTATTGAACTTGCACTGCGCAATAAAGTAGGAAAATGACGTGAAATGTTCGCTAAAAAGGTTATAATGTAAAATGTTTTTTTTTACTTGGGTTTATTAATAATGCTAGTAATTATATGAAGAGAAATATAAAGCGGCTCAATTTCTAAAGTGCGTTTCAGATTATGTATATATTATATTATATACATAAATCATGTGACAAAATAAGATGACATGCTGATTGCATCTCTATAATAATATACATATTCGTAGCATTCAGGAGTTGATTATTTTGTGGCTATATTACAAATGCAGTTGTGTATTGTCTATTTATACTTTTAAAAAAGGGGAAAAAGCAAATATATAATGAATTACACAAAAAAAATGAAACATGACAACAGTTTTCAGCATGAATAAGAATCAGTGATGTTTTTTGATCAGCAAATCAGCTTATTAGCTGATTGATGATTCATTAATTTTCATAAAATAGCTATATACTTTTATGTATACATTATATTATACATAAATCATGTGACAAAATAAGACAATATGGATCTGTGTGCTAATATACATATTTGGAGCATACAGTAAAGAAGCGGTTTATTCTGTAGATATATTACAAATGCAGTTGTGTTTATATATTTGTATAAATGATAATCAGTAATGTTTTTTGAGCAGCAAATCAGCTAATTAGATGGTAGATTATTAATTAATGTTGAAAATTGCATTTTAATATAGCTATATTTACACACAATATTACTGTTTTGTTGAATTTGTTTAACTTGCATTGCACAATAAAGTACAAATAAAAAGGAACGCGACGTGTTTTTTTATTTTTATTTAGTTTGGGTTTAATAATAATAATAATGCTAGTAATTATATGAAGAGAAATATACACTGAAAAAAATATTCTTTGGATTTACTACATTTTTTAAGGTAAGTGGTTGCAAACAATTTATATTGGCTGAATTTAAACAAACAAATTAAGTTGAACCTTACTAAATTTAATTAGTTTGTTTAAATTCAGCCCATTTAAATAGTTTGCAACCACTTACCATTTAGTACAGGGGTCACCAATCTCGGTCCTGGAGGGCCGGTGTCCCTGCAGGGTTTAGCTCCAACTTGCCTCAACACACCTGGCTGGGTATTTCAAGTATACCTAGTAAGACCTTGATTAGCTTGTTCAGAAGTGTTTGATTAGGGTTGGAGCTAAAATCTGCCGGACACCGGCCCTCCAGGAACAAGTTTGGTGACCCCTGATTTAGTACATCCAATGATGCTTTAGCGGTGGGTGTTCGTGCGTTCGTGTGTGCGTGTGTGTGTGTGTGCGTGCGTGCGTGTGTGTAAAGAGGCTAAATTTTAAAGAAACTAATAAGATTATGTATGCATAAATCATGTGACGAAATAAGACAACATGCTAATTGCGTGTGCTAATATTCATGACTTATTTCTAGTATACAGTGCTAGAAAGTTGGTTTTTGTAGCCATCGTCCAAATGTCATCGTGTATTGTCTATTTATAAAGAGCTTCATGCTGTGATGCCTGTGCGGTTGATCATAGTTGTGCTGGTCTTCAGTGACAAGCTTTTGTGGTTAGTTTGTATCCGTTATGGGGCTTTCAGGCCTTCTAATGTGTGGTTCGCACAATGGTGTTGATGTATCTGAAAGAGTTTGTGTTCATTTTTGTGTGTGTGTGTGTGTGTGCGTGTGTGCACGTGCTCACACTCGCTCTCACATCCTGGTATTCTTTATCTTGCGTTCTGCGCAGTCGTATCTCTTTGTGTTTAACAGTAAGTAGGTCAAAGTAATCTTGCAGCAGGTGCAATATGAAAAATAAGTATAGTAAGAAATTATATATATACACTTTAAAAAATATACCTGTAAATGATCATTTTTGTGATTTACGTTTTTATTTTTCCCCGTATATTTATGCTTTTGAATTGCATTATGCGACCTTGATCTTTATTTCAACAACTTTTAACCTTAAAAAAGTTTCTTTTATTAACATTTTAATTGTTTGAAGTGATATATTGTCTGGGTTTGTGTTATACTGGTATATTATAGTACACAAACCTTGTAATAAACTGCCAGTACATTTTCTGTTGTTTTACAGACTTCTATATCTATATAGAACATATACTGTGCAAAAGGATTTTTTACCATGCAAGAATTGCTTTCATGACATCATGATACAATTGCAAAATGTGAAGTGTGCAGAACGGCAAGTGGCATAGAGTTTTCTGTCCCATAATGCAAAGCATTCAACCTAATATTAGCTGTAATTTTAGTTTTTATTGCATAATGAGGTCCTGTGATGACACTGTGGTGCACTAATGTGTAAACATTTATCATCATCATTATTATTTGATGATATTGTTAAAACGCATAATGCTTTACAATAATTTCCTATTAGTCTATATTAGTAAATGCGTTATGAGCATTTTGATGCAGTATTGATTCATCTTTGTTGGTTGCATTTCTTTGAAAAAAACAAGCAAAAAAAAAAGTATATGTTTAATATTGGGGGTGGCGCAGTGGGTAGCGCTGTCTCCTTACAGCAATAAGGTCACTGGTTCAAGCCTCGACTGGGTCACTTGGCGTTTCTGTGTGGAGTTTGCATGTTCTCCCCGTGTTCACGTGGGTTTCCTCCGCAAAGACATGCGCTATAGGTAAATTGGGTAAGCTAATTTGTCTGTAGTGTATGTGTGTGAATGAGAGTGTATGGGTGTTTCCCAGTGATGGGTTGCAGCTGGAAGGGCATCCGCTGCTTAAAACATATGCTAGATAAGTTGGCGGTTCATTCCGCTGTGGCGACCCCTGATTAATAAAGGGACTAACCCGAAAAGAAAATGAATGAATGAATGTTTATAATAATAGTAATATATCTATCCATAAAAGGAAAATCTGATTTAATAAAAAAATATAATCTGACAATTACCAGTTTCATTGTAAGTTAACATCATCGATTATGTATGTTAAATAAAAAACATTATTTAAAAAAGAAATCTGTAAAACAAAATAAAATAAATGATTTGTAATTTAGATTTTTCTTAAAGCATTTGGAAAGTTTTTTTTTTTTTTTTTTTTTTCTAAAAAACTAAATCATGCTGGCTTAAAATGGTCTCAACAGATCCTGATGTGTTAAATATTATTAAATAACATTATTAATGTATTATAAAATCTCAAAGTTAACATTAAGATTAATAATAGAAGCATGTTTTATTGTAGGTTCATGTTATGTTGCCACAAAATTAGCAATGCACTATAGCATATCTTTACTTTCTCCACACATGGCATGTAAAATACTCTTGAGTAGCTTAAAATATCAGCCATAGTTTGTTAGGCTGTAGTTGGCATGTTTATAGAAGCATTTGTCAACTCTATGAGGTTATTAGGGAACATCCTCATGTTTTTCCTTCCCATAAACTTCCAACCCCTCTAAATCACATGCTATAATTTTAGTTTTTACCTTTTTTGGTGGCATTAAGACATTTGCGGGATTCCTCGTGCAAGTAAACTTTAGATGTCTTGGATTTAAATGAGCAGTTTTGTTAAGTGTATTATGACTGTTATGACACAACTGCACAAAATGACTTAAGTTGCTGAAGTCTAAATTAGGGCTGCACAATATATCGTTTCAGCATCGATATCGCAATGTGCAAAACCACAATAGTTACCTCGCAGGATATGCAATGTTGAGTTTGTATTATAATTTATCAGTTGCATGTGTTTTTGAGGTGATGTGTATAATGATTTTAAAAGCGTAATTTGGACGGCACGGTGGCTCATTGGTTAGCACTGTCGCCTCACAGCAAGAAGGTCGCTGGTTTGAGTCCCAGCTGGGTCAGGAGTTTGCATGTTCTCCCCGTGTTCGTGAGGTTTTCCTTTGGGTTCTCTGGGTTCCCCCACAGTCCAAAGACATGCGCTATAAGGGAATTGAATAAACTAAATTGGCCGTAGTATATGAGTGTGTATGGATGTTTCACAGTACTGGGTTGCAGCTGGAAGGGCATCTGCTGTGTAAAACATATGCTGGATAAGTTGGTGGTTCATTCCGCTGTGGTGACTTCTGATCAATAAAGGGACTAAGCCGAAGGAAAATGAATGAATAACTATTAATTTGATTGAATTATGCTTTTTTTAATTCAATTACTGTACCTTAATACCGTTAGACTCGGAAAAGTATAAAACAATTGTTTATTTCAATTGTATCTTTTTCTTTATTGTTTTTATAGATTGTTTATTAGATTTTATGGAAATGTATTCCCACTGCACAATCATCCCAATCAATCTAACATTAATTTAATCTAAAAATAATTCAAATAGAGATATTAAGTCATCTGCTATAACAATATGTATTGCACAATAAATAAATATCGCAATGTTACATTTTTCCAATATTGTGCAGCTCTAGTCTAAATGTGTTTATTTAAACAACTGTCTCTTTTTTTATTATTGATAGGTGAGCTCTCTCTGGCGAAGGTCTCGCCTGCTGTGTTCGATTTCAGCAGCTCGAAGAAATGCGAAGACAAGAAGAGCAACGTTCAGAGCAGCATCACCTTTCAATGCAGCAAAACAATGGTGAGCTTTCCTTCACAGCGGGCTCTGTTAGTCAGAGGTGCGGTGAACAGACTGTGACATTTGCAAGGCTGTTTATTTCCTTCCTTCCGTCTTAGGAAAAAAAAAGACAGATGGAAAAACGATATAACGTTGAGGCAAACTGAAATTAGGTGTGGCTGAAGTTATTTTTAATTTTACTCAGATTTGTATTTGAGAGATGGGCTGCACGGTGGCGCAGTGAGTAGCACGATTGCCTCACAGCAAGAAGGTTGCTGGTTTGAGCCTCGGCTGGGTCAGTTGGCATTTCTGTGTGGAGTTTGCATGTTCTCCCCGTGTCCAAAGACATGCGGTATAGGTGAATTGGGTAGGCTAAATTGTCCGTAGTGTATTAGTGTGTATGAGTGTGTGTGGATGTTTCCCAGAGATGGGTTGCAGCTGGAAGGGGATCCGCGTAAAACATATGCTGGATAAGTTGGTGGTTCATTCCGCTGTGGCGACCCCAGATTCATAAAGGGACTAGGCTGAAAAGAAAAATGAAAATGAATTTTTTTTAACACATTTCTAAACATAATAGTTTTAATAACTAATTTCTAGTAACTGATTTATTTTATCTTTTCCATGATGCCAGTACAGTACATGATACAGCGGGGAAAATAAGTATTGAACACGTCATGTTTTTTTCCTGGAAATAATATTTCTAAAGGAGCTGTTGACATGGAATTGAACCAGATTTTGGTAAAAACCCAATTACTGAACTGTATTAGATACTTTATTTAAAAGGCTTTTTTGGTGATGGCAGCTTAAAGACGCCTCTCATATGGAGAATGAAGTCGCATGAATTGCTCAGGTGTGAGTTTTTCACAGACTAAGTGTAAAAAATCTTGCTGGTTCTGTGGGTCTATCAAATCTGATCTTTTATTTGTATTTTCTATTGGATGCAAGTCAGGTGATTGGCTGGGCCATTCGACAGCTTGATTTTCTTTCTCTGAAAGCATCTGAGAGTTTCCTTGGCTGTGTTTTGCTGAAATGTCCACCTTTTTGGATTTCTTTGGTTGTTACCAATATCCGGGGAAAATTTCAAATCAACGGCACCTTTAGAAATATGTTTTCTGAGAAAAATGGTGATGTGTTCAATACTTATTTTCCCGCTGTATTTTACTAGATATTTTTCAGGATACTAGCATTCAGCTTAATTTAAAGGCATTCACTAGGTTAATTAGGCAAGTTATTGTATAACAGTGGTTAGTTCTGTAGACAATTGAAAAAAATATATTGCTTAAAGGGGCTAATAATATTGACCTTAAAATGTCTTTTCTTGTATTCTTCAAAGGGCACACCTGAGTTTGTCACCATCTCCGAGTGTGTGCATTACTTTGAGTGGAGGACGTATGTCGCCTGCAGACGTGATAAATTTAAACCGCATAAAGAGGTGAGTAAAGGTGATGAGACTGACGTGATGGCATTTGACAGTCAGAGCATGAATGTGGGGGAAGTTGTGAACATTGAAGTGTCTGTCTGCTTGGTGGGAAACAATAATTAAACTAATGCTTAATCGAATCATTTTGGTTGTGCGAACTTGGAAAAAAAAAGGCTTATTTTTGGATAATCTGGAATATATATATATATATATATATATAGCATGAACTTGTGAAAAGTACATACAAGTTAATTAATGGTTTACCACAGATGTTTAATTTTTATTTACTTACATTTTTTTTAAATAAGTTTAAACTGACCATAAATTAAATCATGCTGAAATGTAATTGTTGAGAGAGAAAACAACACATTAGTATGTAAGATTTGGTATAATATTATTACATTTAATTCTGAGATAATGTAAAATAGTCTGTTTTATTCACGAAACATAATAAACATGTATTTTAGTTCCACTCCCTCGACATTAAGTCCTTTACACTAAACTGTATTCAGAACAGGAAAAAGAACTGAAACCGAAACATTTAGTGTAAACCTCAAGCTTAAGCGAAACCTAAAACTAGTGTGAAATTCACTGTAGAAGCACTCATGTTCATCACGCAAACCTAAATTTGTGGATCTTTGCACATTATGTTTGCAGGATTTTTTTTTCTTCAGATAATCAAAGACATGTACGATTATTCTAGAAAATACGGTGTAACGTAAACCTGCACTATACAGAATGAACACAATTATTATTGTATTTTTGGGCATACTTTAAGGTGCAATTCTTGCTATTAACCAACCGTTAACTAAGACTTTTAGCTCAAACTACTAATTTGCTGCTTATTAAAAGTTATGGATTTAGGTATTGGGTAGGATTATGGATATAGAAAAAGATTGTGCAGAATATGCACTGAATAAGCTCTAATAAACAGCCAATATCTTAAAAATGCTGTTAATAAGCCAGTAGTTGCCATTTTATCTTTTTGGCTCCTTCATAAAAGCTTCACTTGTTTCATTACTGGATAGAATTTTAAACTAATCTTTTGAATGAATGATTCAGTGACGTATGTTTTAAACGGTCGCAATATAATTCATACAACCTTCATGTCAAGTTATATTAAAAAGTTTACTTTTTTTGATAGCCAACCATAGACGTCAGAACTTATGTCTCAGCTAGGATCTCTAATCTAGTATTTTTGTTATAATTTGAATGTTAAAAAAAAATAAAGGGCTAAGCTGTATCATACTGTAACTAGTATACTTT
>CAIGQW010015581.1:17824034-17849389 GCA_903798125.1 Danio choprae
CTCTCTCTCTCTCTCTCTCTCAAACAAACAAACAAACAAACAAACAAACAAATACAGATCTGAATGTCTCTTTGATTTTATTTCATTTTTTTCCCTCACAAATATGATTGCATGGATGTTTAAAGTGAGATCAAAATTATCTTTATCCAAGCACCAAAATGTAAACATTTTTATTTTTAAAAGATATTCAGCCTAATATCTTATATAAATAAGATACCTTATTCATACTAGAGCAAACAGAGGAAATGGTAGTGACTTGAAGCTTACTGTAAAGTTATAGTTCACCCAAACACGAAAACTTAACTTTGAGTTGTCTTTATTCTGTTGAACACAAAAGAATATTTTGAAGAAAGCTGAAAACTGGTAAACATTGACTTCCATAGTAGGAAAAAATACCACAGAAGTCGATGGTTACAGGATTTCAACATTCTTCAAAATATCTTCTTTTGTGTTCAACAGAAAAAAGAAACTCAAATAGGAATTGAACAAGTAAAGGATGAGTAAATGATGACAGAATTTTCATTTTTGGGTCAACTATGCCTCAAAAAAAGCTTTTCCCCCCTATAATAATCAATGAAGCCAATTAATTGTAAATACTTTTATATAAATATTTTTTATTTCTACAGTAAAAAAAAACAAAACAATGCGCATATTGCACATAAATCATGTACTGTAGATGTGTATTTATCTATAACTTTTTTTCCCTACTTATTTAAACGTCCTTGTGTTGATATGCATGTATGAACCCTGAGCTCTTGTGTGTTTTTGCAGACTTGGCTAATAAAGCTTATTCTGATTCTGATATCTCATTGCATTTTTGCTTGTCTTTGTACAGGTCCCCTGCTATGTCTTTGACTCCGATGGAAAGAAGCATGACCTCAACCCGCTGATAAAACTCTCAGACGGCTACCTAGTTGATGACCCGGATGACGAGATAGATTTCTACATCAATATATGCAGAAGTCTAAGTGAGTTTTTGTGAAGTGAAGAAGAGAGTGTGCACTTCTTAAGAGTTTGCCCAGTCAACAAACATTTTAGTTACATAGATGCTTTATCAAACAAAAAACATGCAAAGCATCGGAGCTGGTTCTTATTTAAATAACCAAAATATCCAATAGTGCACTGTTCATTTCTCTCTGTCCAGATCGTGTTGGAAGCCCCTGTCCTGAAGGATCTGCTGCCTGTCTCACTTACACCTCTGGTAAAGGTTCCTTCAACATGGGTCAACCTGTTAACCAGCTCGAACTGCTCTCTAACGACAAGTATGTACCAATACTATTGGTTCCAAATTTTGTTTTAATGGTTTTCCACAATGCAGTGAGCTTATTTCTGTGATTCATTCATAACATAGCTTACATCTATGATATACTTTATATATATATATATATATATATATAAATATAAATATTTTATGCAGGTAAAACTTTTTTTGCAGCCATATGACTCATTTCAGAATTGAAGCACTATAAGACTAATAACTAATCATAATTTACACTAAATTGAATCCATTATTAGTGTAAAATAATGCAATTGTTTCAATTATTGTCAAACTTTGTTACTGTCCACTCTGTTAGTGTTTAAACAGAGTTTACAGCTTAGGATGCTAACAGGATTTATAACTGGAATTACTGACCACTCGTTTCATGTTCAGAATACTTTCTGTCATTAGAGATGTTATTACATATATCTGCACTTTGCAGATCTTTTACATTCTTAGGGGCCGTTCCCATACCCTGTCTTTTAGTCCTAAGTTTGTTATTTCCAATGCAGGGAAAATAGAGAGCGACACACACGCAGTACCTTTCAGAATGCTGCGAGTCATGTGACTAGAACCAACCAATCAGCTTCACACTTTGTATTATCCACATTTCATTGATAACGGTAATTACCTCAGACAAACATAGCGCACCTAAACACTGCAGTGATTATTAATTCCCTCCATAAATAAAACTTGCATTAGAGCTACTGCAAGGGTTTGTCAGTTTGTCATCCTCTAAGAAAACGGTTGATGGGTTTACATTCCATTAGTTCCATTAGTAATTAATTAGGTTAACTAGGCAAGTTAAGGTAATAAGACAGATCATTGTATAATGACTATCTCATGTGGTTTCAAACCTTTAACTGTTTATTTTTTTCTGATGAACACAAAAGAAGATATTTTAAAGAAAGCTGAAAACCTGTAATCACTGACTTTCTATAGTAGGAAAACAAAAACTATGGAAGTCAATGGTTTCCAGCTTTCTTCAAAATATCTTCTTTTGTGGTCAACAGAGGAAAGAAAGTCAAACAGGTTTTGAACAAGTTTTGGGTTAACTATCCCCTTAAGCAGCTATAAATACATGATCTTCTCTTTTTCAGACTAAGACTTCGGTACGAGGGAGTTAAAGAAAGCCCAGAATTCTGTGATGGCCACAGTCCAGCAGTGACCATTACATTTATTTGTCCCTCAACAAGGCAAACGGTAAGAAGTTCCCTAGTGTTTTCTCCCTTATATCTACAGTACTCGGCGACCTCACAGTTTTCTTCATTGACTTTTCAGGGCAGTAACCCTAAGATGATCAGCAGCTCGAACTGTCGGTATGAGATTGAGTGGGTGACGGAGTACGCCTGCCATAGAGATTACCTGGAGAGTCACGACTGCAAACTGACCAGCGCTCAGCATGACATCTCCATAGACCTTACACACCTGACGCACAGCTGTGAGAAACTTCACAATGAGTCGATTTAAAAGCATGTTATTTCTGTGCAAGTAATGATTGATTTGGTCTTTATTGAGTAAATTGGCAAACTGAATCGCAGATATTATAGTGTCATGTTATTGTGGCACTATTAAGAATTTTCTTTTATTTTTTTAAATAAATTAAATTAAATAGAAATCATGTAAAATACATATAAATATTTAATGTAAAACTTAATTCTGTTTAAGTTTTTAAAATGTTGACTCACTTGGCAAGTTGAAGTGCTAAAATTGCTGTAAGTTAAATTAAAATTCCAGTTAAGATATACATAAAAAAATAAGATATACATTTCTTAAAGAATCTAATGACTTGCATAATGTGGAGATTTATTAATTTAGCTTGGCATTAATGCATTATGTTTTTTCATAATTAAATTATCTAATAAAAGCATTAAATTGATAGCCTTAATTTATATAAAGATATTTTATATCAGGTATGGCATGTAAAAAAAAATTAAATCAGCTAAAATAAAACTGAAAAAGTTAAATATAAAAGTAAAACCTCCTTCAAAATATTAATATATAACATTGTTTCGTATAATACTAAAGTAAGATTAAAACTTTAATCTAAAATGTTATACTTTTTAGTTTTAAATTATTGGCAGCTATCTGAATGTTAAATACTAAAATTATTAAAACATTCATTAAATGAATGTTGATGTTGCCAGAACATACAGTTTAAAGGGGACCTATTATGCAAAAATCCCTTTTTAAGGGGTTAAAACACAATTGTGTCGCAACAGTGTATGAATATAGCCAGCCTCTAATGGTATTTTATTAATAATAATTACACTCGATAATAAGTCTGCAGAAACACTTTGATTGACATTGTCCCTTTGTACGTGTCATCAGAGCAGGAAAGCCCCGCCCATTACTGATGATCGCTCCCTCATTAGCATAAGACATTAGTCTTTTTTTGAATCTGCCACTATGCTGACACACAGGCATTTGTAGCTCCGCCCTTTTTTGAAAAGAGCACAATCTCATTTGAATTTAAAGCGACAGTCACCAAAATGGCACAATTAGGATCAAAGCCCTTTCAAAGAGCCCCACATTATTTGTGTGGTATTTTGCGCTGAACCTTCACATACACACTCTAGGGACATCAGAGACTTATTTTACATAGGTCCCCTTTAACATAAACAAAAAGTGCAGTTGTGGTTCATCAAGTATACTGCTTTACCTTTGTTCATATTTCTTTTATTCTAGCTACAGACACACCATACATGGCTGAGGCTAAAAATGGTAAGGACACGTACATCTTCTATCTCAACGTGTGTGGAGAGACCAGCTCTGGACAGTGTAGTGATGAAAAAGGATACATCTCTTCCTGCCAATACAAAGACAGCGATGTGAAGAAGATTGCTGGAAGATACCAGAACCAAACACTGAGGTTCACTTCATCTTGTGTTTCTGATATGCATAAGCTTTAAATGTGGCACAAAATAAAACCTTCATGAACATTCTTTTTTTTTTAATCTTTAGATATTCAGATGGTGATCTCACGTTGATATACCCAGATGGCAGTAGATGCAGTACTGGATTCCAGCGCATGACTATTATTAACTTTGAATGCAAAGCAACTGCTGGTGAGTGACAGTATAGCTGTTGTGAATATTATAACTTGTATGGATATTGCATAAATAATCTGTGAATCAGCCACCATTTATGTTCCATAGACCCTATCATGCCAGTGTTTTTTGCTAGTTTCAGCCCGGTACAGATATCATTTTCATGTTTTTCACCAGTTGTAGCAAATGTATTTGTGCCCATATGTGCGCTCATGGGGGTGCTGGTCAGAAAAGGAGTTGTGTTAAGGCACATTGTTTGCGTGTTGGTATTTTGAGACGACTGAAAAAGACTGCGCCATTGCTGGATTAAAGTCAATGGCGCAGGCTTTTTGAGTTGTTAAAGAGTGTGTTAGTGTTATGCACCAATGTGGGTCTAAAACACGTGCACACTTATTACGCACACAGGGACATACAGCAGTACACAAATATCTTTAAGTATGAACAATTAAAGGATTAAAATGTAAAATAATTATTATTGTCTACATCAGGGGTGTCCAAACTCGGTCCTGGAGGGCCGGTGTCCTGATGAGTTTAGCTCCAACTTGCTTCAACACATGTGACTCTTACTATATCTAGTAAACGCATGATTAACTGGTTCAGGTGTGTTTGATTAGGGTTGGAGCTGAACTCTCCAGGACACTGGCCCTCCAGGACCGAGTTTGGACACCCCTGGTCTACGTAAATCTAAAAAATGCTATGTTCTCTCATGCCTTCTTCACCTCGGGGGGCTTTGATGGAATTTGGCTCAGTTGTAGTCAGTTTATTCATGACAACTTACATTTGTATTTTATTATTAGTACAAGTATTTATTATATACATATTTATATTGGTTTTTATAATTTGTTTTGTTTGTATTTATCCACCTGTTGGGTTTTAGAGACGTATGGATAGGGGATGGATGGGGCATAGGAATAAGAAGTGTGTTTTTTGACCGCACTTTATTGATATTGTTCATTTATGCATGCTTTATTTATGCAGTAGCCCAAAATATAAATCCATTCATTCATTCATTCATTCATTTTCATTTCGGCTTATTCCCTTTATTAATCTGGGGTCGCCACAGCGGAATGAACCGCCAACTTATCCAGCATATGTTTTACGCAGCAGATGCCCTTCCAGCTGCAACCCATCTCTGGGAAACATCCATACACACTCATTCACACTCATACACTACGGACAATTTAGTCTACCCAATTCACCTGTACCGCATGTCTTTGGACTTGTGGGGGAAACCGGAGCACCCGGAGGAAACCCACGCCAACACAGGGAGAACATGCAAACTCCACAACCAGCCGAGGCTCAAACCAGCGACCTTCTTGCTGTGAGGCGAACGTGCTACCCACTGCGCCACTGTGAGGCAATATATAAATCCAAACGTAGCTTAATAATGTTAAATATGTAATACTTGTAGAGTCAGCTGCTGTTTTTACCCTGTTTGTTTGAGGAAGTTTAAATAAATAAAAACCATAAGTAGGGAACTGCAAAAGCGTGACCTAGACGTCACCTTGTTTCATGTTAGAATTGTTGTTTTTCTGTATGTTTAGCTCACTGCACACTTGTGGTTTTCAGGGAACGGTCAGCCGGTTTTTACGGGAGAGTCTGACTGCACGTATTACTTTGACTGGCAGACGTCATACGCTTGTGTGAAGGAGAAGGAAGATCTGCTGTGTCGAGTCACAGACGACAAGAAGAGATATGATTTATCACCACTTACACGATTCCCAGGTAGAGATGAGCAAGATTACTCACTTACTGGAAAGTTTTGTTTTGTTTTTACAGTTATTTTAGTGATTTATTATGAGTTATTTAAACACAAGTAAATAAACATAGTTAATGCAGTATTTAACCTATTTTAATATTTTACAATACAAACATTAATGGAAAATATTTTTTTATTTGTTCTTTGCTTGAATATATTTGAAAGTATCATTTTAAAAGCATTAATCTGCTTTAATATGTAAGTGGAAATTGCTATTAATTATACAAAGTTCATGGAAACAGCTTGTACTTGAAATGGAAATATTGTGTAGCATAAATGTCTTTACTGTCACTTTACTGGTTGGTTTATAACGATTTTTAAAGGTAGCGTTTAATTTATTAAATTTTTGTTATTATTATTTATTTTATTATTGTATTAAATCTATCTATCTTACTTTATTATTTTATTAGTAAATGTTGGAATTGATAAATGGTAAATGCTTGAGTACTAGAAAACTTGAGGAATTGAGTAATAAACACTTAAAAAATATATGGATTTTATTTCATGTTAAGTGATATAGTCAATTAATGGTAAAAAATAACCTTAATGTAAAGTAAAATCAAAGTGTTTATAAAACAAACACAGCATTACAAAAAACTTTACAATACTTTTTAATTGTTTGCGAAAACAGAATGAAATTAGTAACAACAAATATATATAAAAAATTTTATTGTAGAAGCTGAATTAAAGGTTAAAGCATGAGCAATTTGATTTGATTCACCATATAAAATAATCTAATATTTGCAATATCTAAACAATATCTTGAAAAGATCCTCATGTGACTAATAGTAAATGTTGTTGTTTTTTTATTTGTTTTTTCCCCCTCAGAATCAGAGGGATCTCAGAATTGGGAGGCGGTGGACACAAAAGCAGCAGAGTCTGATAAAAAGCGCTTTTATATAAATGTCTGTCATAAAATCATCCAGGATGGGGTGGCCAGTTCTTGCCCTGAGGACTCCGCAATATGTGCAGTAGGTCAGTTCGCAAAAAGAGATAGTCTCCTACATAGTCTCCTAGAAATGTTCCAAATCTTTATTTTTGATGGCCAAATCTGAATGCTGCTTTTGTTTTTTTGTTTTTTTAGAGTTCGAAAAATAAGAGTAAATGAACAGTATTTGTTATCACAGGCGGAAATTATTTGCAGTGATCTCTGCGCTTTAATCGCAATGCAAACAAAGATGTTACATACATTGTGTTGGATGGTAGTTGTTTAAATTAGATTGTGTAATGTAAAGTACAAATAAAATGTTCTGGCTTTAGTTTTGTGAGATTATGCTGCTTGAAACATGCCTGCACAAAACAAAACAGTAGACACTCTAAATGAAAATGCTAATTCACTCTCTGCCTGTAGGTGGCGCTTAAAGAACTGTGAGATTAAGTGCATTTTAGCTTGCTTTTATAGGCATTGTTCACACAAAATTGAAAAGTCTTTCTAGCTTTATTTATTTTCCATTTGCTCCGAAGCTGTTTGAGTTTCTTTTTTCGAGTTTCTGTTGAACGCAAAGGAAGATAAACTGAAGAATGTTGGGGGGAGGGAAAGGTCATTGACGTCCATAGACTTCCATAGTTTTTTGTTGTTGTTCCTTCTATGGATGTCAGTGACTGCAGTAAGAAATTCATAAAAGTTTAGAACCACTTGAGTGTGTGAAAATGGTGAGGAAATTTCATTTTTGGGTGGAGCATACATTTAATATGCATTAGTAAATAACTGACCTTAACTTTGCTGAACACGGTAGGGTCTATTCACAGATGTCTTTTTTAAACCTCAGAAAAGAGTATTTTTAACATTAGGAGCTTTTGTTGGTGGGGGTTTTTTCATGTAAAATTATAACCAACATATAAGATAAACTCAATAGATGCACAACTTCAGCGTGCGTACTTGTACATATAGATGTAAAAAGTTTTCATCGAGGGAGTTGACTAATATCCTGCTCTTTTGTTTAATTTAATCTAAATTAATTTTGTTTTATTTAATGTTGTTTTATATTTATTTTATTTTATTTGATAATTTTTTTAAATTTATTTAATTGTTTTTTATTGTAATTTATTTAAATTTTAATTTTAGATTTAATTTAAATTTAATTGTTTTTAATTTATTTTAATTTCAATTTTAGATTGTATTTCATTTAAATGTATTTAAATTGTATTTAATTGAATTTAAATTTATTTAAATGTAATTTATTTTATTGTAGTTTAATTTTAATCTATATTTTTAAATTTAATTGTTTAATTTAATTTAAATATATTTAAATGTATTTATTTAATTTTTAAACAAAACTCCAAGCGATCGTCTAAACATGAGTGATAAGATCAAGAAAACTGCTCAAACACAAATGTCTTATACGAGCAATATTTTTATTTAATGTTGAAAATATTGCAGAAAGTGAGTCAGTGCAGTATCTCAGTCACTACAGTATCAGCATCTCTGGTCTCTGTAAACAATTTCTTTACAGACTATAAGATTAAATTGCTGCAATGTGATTCGTGTGCAAATCAGGAACAGATATAGTCCAAATGCAAACAAAAACTATTTCTGGCAGCCAATCGGTTTTCTCTAAATAAAGAGAATATAACAATATAGCAATATATCTTATTATGGAACAAAATATAAATAACTAAAGAGGAAGAGTTCAGATGCAAAAACCTCTAAATGGCATCTGAAAGTTTGCTCAAAAACACGTTTTATTCTCAAACAGGCAATGGCAATACCCTATTCATTGACATAAAAGTGAAATTACTGAACCTACACTCAAGAATCTAAGAAAAATTTTCATTTTAGATGGCATTTAGATGGCATTTGCACCTGGCATTCAACATTTTAGATGGCATTTAGAGGTTTTTGCACCTGAACTCATCAGATATAGAAATTTAACAATTCTTTTGGTTTTTATCTTACTCTGAATGGTTCATTCTAACCAAAAATCGTCTTCTTTTAGGAAACGAGAAAGCAAAGAATCTGGGCCGATTCCTGAATTCTCCTAAAAAGGCATCTGAGGGCGAAGATATCAGGCTGATTTACACAGATGGAGACGAGTGCAGAGAGAAGATGAAGGTGAAGAGCATCATCACTCTAAAGTGTAAGCCTGGAGATTTGGAAAGTGCTCCGGTCCTCAGGAGTGTGTCCAGCGACGGCTGCATCTATGAGTTTGAGTGGTTCACCGCTTCAGCCTGTGTCCTGTCCAAAACTGAAGGAGACGACTGCAAGGTGGAGGACCCGCAAGCAGGTACAGTAATTATTAACATACAGTTGAAGTCAAAATGATTAGCCATCCTGCGCATTTTTTATTTATTTTTATTTTTTCAAATATTTGCCAAATGATTTTTAACAGAGAAAGGACTTTTCATAGTATTTCCTAAATGTTTTTTTTTGCTGGAGAAAGTCTTATTTGTTTGAATTAAAAAATAAAAAAAAAAGCATTTTAATGTCAATATTATTAACCCCCTTCAGAATTTTTTTTTCCCATTGTCTACAGTAGTGGTCCCCAACCCCCTTTATTAACATGCCTATTAATTTAATAAATAAAACAGCACTATACTGCTAAACAGTAAATAGAGGGTTGTTTTCGCATTTTGTAGGACTGCTTTTAAATATGCATCTCTCCCCCCCCCAGGAATTTCGTTTGATTTGTCTCCGCTTCAGAAATCTAATGGAGGCTATTATAACATGTCCAGTGAGAAGTATGACTACTTCATAAACGTATGTGGAAATGTTAAAGCCCCACAGTGTCCAGAAACAGCAGGCGCTTGTCAAGTTAACCAGACGTAAGTTCAATTTCAAAGCACAATAAAAACAGTACTAGTTGACCACTGTGCTGTACAAAATGTCTTATAAAAAACTATAATAAATAGGTTTACATGACCACAGCGCACTTTAAAAAGAGCAACAGGGTGGAAAACCACTGATTAATGACCATTTTGTTTTTAGAATTTGGCCATTATATACAAAAATGCACACATTTTAATTCTTTATTAATTTTGTGACCTCGAGAAGCATTGATTTTCTGTAATTTAGACCATTGCGGATAGAGGTAGAGATGGATAGAGATTAGACTTTACCCCTAAAGCTTGCAGTATCATATTTGAAAATGAAATTCAATGAAATTTACTAAATATGCAGGAAATCCACTGCAATTTTTCATCAATGTTTAAACGTCTATTAATGCGGCTGCATAATATAACTAGAATTTTGTTATTTAAAGTTATTTACCTTACAAAACTTCACTTTAACTTTAAATGATTTTTCAATGCGTAGCTCCTATATAATGTCAGTTGCAGTCAGAACATATTTGTGACATTGGAGGACAAAAGTTGCACAGCTATATTTATATGAATAATAGATAGTTGTATAAATATTGTCTTATTCTAACAAGCCATGCAACAATGGAAAGCTTATTCAGCTTTTAGATGATGTATAAATCCCAATTTCAATCTTAAATTGAGATTTTGCTGTGAAAATATACAAAAATATCTAAACATTTTAATTCTTTATTAATTTTGTGACCTCGAGAAGCATTGATTTCTGTCATTTAGGCCATTGCAGATAGACATAGAGATGGATAGAGACGAGACTTTACCCCTAAAGCAGTATCATATTTGAAAATGAGATTCAATGAAAATTTAAATTTGCTAAATATGCAGGAAATCCACTGCAATTTTAAAAAATTGTAAACGCCACAAAATGTTGCACCATTTTTCTTATTTCTTATTTTTCTTGCAACATTTTTCTTATTTTATTTTTATTTAATATCTTTTTTATTTAATATATAATATATTTTAATGTTTGATTAAAATTGTGAATTCGTTGAAGGTCATTATTATTATTATTATTATTATTATTATTATTATTATTATTATTATAGCATCATGTGTCCACTTTATTCAGTTGGGGTGTTTTTAGTTTTATACTGAGAGTTTTTTTTATTAGTTGTGCTTATTGAAAGTCTTTTTTTCCTGTTTAAAATATATTTTTAAATATGTGCAATTGCGGCTTTTTTTCTTATTTTATTTTTATTTAATATATTTTTATGCTTGATTTTGCATTAAAATCATCGAACGCAGAATCGTGAAATCCTGGAGGGTCTGCCTTATTGGAGGTTTTGTGGTCAAGGTTTCACATTTGATGTTTAATGTGTAAAATGCGATTTCTGAACCAATCAGATTTGACCGTGGGCAGAGTTAACCTCTCTTTGCTCCGCCTCTGCAGCGGCAAATCGTCATGGAATCTCGGCCAGTTCAACTCCAAGCTTTCTTACTATGATGGCATGATCCAGCTGACCTACAGAAACGGCTCTCAGTACAACGACAAGCAGCACACGCAGCGATCCACACACATCTCCTTCCTCTGTGACCGAGAGGCTGGTCCAGGAAAACCAGAGTTTCAGGTATCGCACCTGCTCCTTTGTTGTGTTTGTGCTGATTGTGGATATTTTTAGCCCTACCTCAGGTGACGCTGCATAATAAATGGTTTGCGGGTGTGCGGGTGTTTGAAGCTTTGCATTGACTTTGCGTTAAAAAAAGTCTTTCTTTCTTCTGCAGGATGAGGATGAGTATACGTATAACTTTAAGTGGTACACTTCCTACGCCTGTCCAGAGAGATTACATGAGTGTGTCGTGACAGACCCCAAAACTCTTCAACAGTATGACCTGTCCAGGTTAGTCTGCATTCAGCAAAAAACTGTTATTAGCAAATGACTGAAATGTTACATATTTAACATGTTTTCATTTTGGTTGCACCATACTTGGTTTAAAAAGAATACACACAGTCAGGCCCGAAATTATTTATACCCCTGGGAAATTCTGACTTAAAGTTACTTTTATTCAACCAGCAAGTTTCATTTGACTGGACATGACACAGGCTTCTCCCCAAAAGATAATAAGACTATGTGCAAAAGGCATCATTGTGGGAAAAAAAACTATTTCTGAGCTTTTGTTTACATTTGAACAAAAGCTTTAAGTCAGAATTTGCCAGAGGTATGAATAATTTCGGGCTTCGTTGTAGTACAGTGACATGTTTTAATAGTGCCACACCAGACATGTGCTGTATTTGTCTGTGAATTGATGGGCCAATTTACTGAAAAACTAATCAACGTTTGTTTATGATGCATTGATGTTTGTCTTTGTTTTGAAAATTGTTAAACTATTTTGTTACAGTTCATAGTATATTCAAAGTATAATTTTTAAGTACATTGTTACATTTTTCAATATTTGTCCATTAATAATAATAATTATTATAATGTCATAGTTTATTATTATTATTATTATTATTGATGATGATGATGATGATGATGATGATGATGATGATGATGATAATATCAATAATATCATAAATTTTTATTATTGATGATGATGATGATGATGATGATAATAATAATTTCATCATCATATTTTTTATTATTATTGATGATGATGATGATAATGTTAATGATAATAATAAAAATGGTAATAGTATCATCATAGTTTTTTATTATTGACTATGATGATAATAATTTCATAATCATACTTTTTATAATTATTTAGGATAATGATATTAATAATATTATCACCGTAGTTTTTTATTATTATTATTATTATTATTATTATTCATGATAATAATATCATAATTTATTATTATTTTTAATTTATTTATTAATAATTGTTTTGCTGCATTTTATTTTTGTCATTTAGTACATTTTAATGTTGTTATTTTCATTTTTGCTGTATATGTATTTTATTTTTGTTTACTTTTACTTTTTTTATTTTACTAATATTTTACTTTTCTTTTCTTTATTTATATATATATATATATATATATATATATATATATTATTTTGTTATTTTTTGTTTTAACTAAATATGATTACTAGATTCTAGATACATTCTAGTAGGAAAGCTGCACATTCTAACAGCAGCAGCTCTAAAAACATGTATTATTTCCTTCCCCTTCGCAGTCTGTCAGTATCGAATGGTGGCAGGAACTGGCAGGTCATGGACTCGTCTGACATCAGCAGCCCGAGGAAATACTACATCAATGTGTGTCGTCCTCTTAAGGCCGTGCCGGGCTGTGACAGAAGAGCTTCAGTCTGTGAGATGAAGTTCGAGGCTGACAGGGTTGGTTACTTCACTGTTTGTCAGTGCTGGAATAATGCTGGCTATTGATTCAGATGTTCCTGTTCGATTCTGATTCTCCTAGATCTCGATTCTACATTTGATTCTTGATTGAATATGGATCGGATATAAATGCTTTTGATATTCCTAAAAATAATACATTTAAAACAGAACCCACCTGTCTGTTTCAGATGCATAGAGTAAGATTTTAAATATATGTACACACACTGTAGATGTTCATTCATTCTAATGGATCAAATCAATTCTACATATACCTATGAAATATATTCAGCCAAAAGAAGGGAATAATGGTATTAACAATTATCAGACTGCTACTGTTGCTTTAAAGGGATAGTTCACGAAAACATATTCTCACTATTTAAGTGGTTCTAGACTTCTATGAATTTGTTTCTTCTGTTGAACACAAAACAAGATATAATTTTACTGCTAAATAAATGCAATCAACACATTGATCACTGCACGTTCTAGTAAGAATGTAACAATAACAGATATTTTAGTGCAGAAGTAATGCATACGTCGTCCGCACACAGAACAATGATTCATGTGAAGTTATTTTATAACAGCATAACAATGTTAATTAGGTTAAGGCAAGTTAGGGTAATTAAGCAAGTCATTGTATAGCAATAACAGTGGTTTGCTCTGTAGACAATCGGGAAAAAATATTGCTTAAGGGGGCTAATATTATTAACCTTAAAATGATTTATAAAAAATTTAAAACTGGTTTTATTCTAACCGAAATAAAGCAAATAAGACTTTCTCCAGAAGAAAAAATATTATAGGAAATACTGTGAAAAATGTCCTTGCTCCATTTAAATATCACTTGAGAAATATTTAAAAAGAGTAAATATTGCACAGCAGGGCTAATAATTTTTCCCTCAACTACAACTAAATTACACTGATAACAAATGTATGTGTACTGGAGCAGGAAGGCCTGTCTGAGAAGGTGGAGGTCAGTAATTTGGGCATTGCTAAGAAAGGGCCGGTGATTGTAGAGCAAAACCAGCTGATGTTGGAGTACACCAACGGCTCCTTGTGTGAAGCAGATGGAAAGACCACGACGTATACAACACGCATCCACTTCGTCTGCGCTTCTGGGACACCAGTGAGACTCATTCCTAAACTTTTCATGCTGCAATAAGGCTTATTTAGAGTCATTTTTCCTTTCTTTTTTAACATAAATCAGTAGCAACAAAAATGTGATAGTTGTGTCTAATTTTTTTCCCCTTTAGCCATCTGGTCCTCGCTTTGTGGTGAACCAGAAATGTATCGTTGACTTTGTTTGGGACACAGAAGCGGCCTGTGCCATTTCTACTGTCGTGGACACAAACCAGGTCACTTTTGTTTAACTCTTCAGACTTTGAGACAATGTAGAAGATTTTGTTTCTAATTTCTCATGATTTTTACCAACAGACGTGCTCAGTGAAAGATCCCAACACTGGCTTTGAATTCAACCTGCAGCCACTGGCCACTGAAAAAGGATACCACGTCAACGCTCATGGAACAGACTTTATTGTATGAACTTTTTTTTTTTTAAAGAACATAAATGCTTTATATGATAGACATAGTTAAAATCTTTCCACTTTTTCCTTTTAAACTGTTATAACAAGACAAAATAATATAATAATAAAAATATAATAAATAATGAATAATAAAATAATGAAAAATATCATAACTTAATAATAATAACAATAGTAAATAAAAATGAGAAGGAAAAAAATATATATGTTAAAAAGAATAATAATAAAATATATATTAAAAAAAAAAAGAGAGAGAAGGAGGTTGGAGGAGGTGATGTCAAAGATTTAAAATGGACAAACTTAGAAGCGAGTGAAAATAAGCTATGAGGGGTTGCCTTTTATCATAGAAAGAGCCATAACTGGCATAGCGAGAACATCTGATCTTTTCTATCTTCAAAAAGTACATGGTGTCCACAAACCACTATGAAATATCTGGTGGTGTTGTAGACTTCCAAAGAAATAATATCCATCGTCTAGCCAATAAAGAGATAAAGGCGAGTACCTCTAATTGATTAGATGTAAACCAGGTACAGTGGATTACAGTCGTGGTGTTGTATGAACTTCTAAAACTTTGAAATGTGCTTGAGTAGAGCTGGATTGATACAGAAGTAAATTTTAGCTAATAATTACCTCTATTATAGCAGTTTCAACACAGAGAGACGTTAAGCAACCAATTGTTTCAAAACTTCTAGTAGGTTCATTAACTCATCGTCAGTGTAAATGTGTGCTTAATATATGTATTACCTTTTAAAAGCTTGAGGTCAGTAAACTATAGATAGATCTTTATTTTTTACATTGAATGCAATTTTTGCATGCAGTAAACAAAATATGGTTATTAAAATCAATTATGAAAGAACAAAAAGATTCCACAATTGTATATGAATATGCATTAAGGTGATGGATTAAAATAAAATCAAAAATTTATAATATTAAAATCCGTTTCTGGTTTAAATAATTAATTGCAGAATAGCTGTTCTTTTGAACTTTCTATTAATCAAAGAATAATAGGACAAAAAAAGCTATTTCCACCGCAACATGTTGCAGAAAACAGTTAATAATACTACTAATAATAACATTAATATTAAATATGAATAACTGAATGAAAACTCTTAAGCTTGAAATCTTAAGAATGATTTTTAAAGGACAATTTGACACTGAATCCTGGGCTAATGACTGATGAAGTGTTGCCATCATTGTATTTTAGAATGTTATTTCATCCATTCATATAGGAAACTCTAAAGTTAAATAATGAAAACAAATCACAGTTTATATTGTCATTTTCATTAAATAAATGTATCCTTGGTAAGCTCATAATGATACAATAAATATTATCACCCCTAAACCTTTGAAGAGTAGTGCAAGTAGATTATATCCTTATGCATTCACTTACTGCAAGCAAATCTAAAGGCACTGAATAGCATATAAATTTGCACTACTAATTTTTGGACCATTATTGTAAGTAATTTTTTTTAGATTAGCTCCAGATTTTACTTCAATACTGACTAATCTAATGTATATGCACAGATATAATGTTGTGAAAAGCATCCTGTTGAAAATATTAAATTAAAGGAGAGATTTGTGAGCGGTGTACTCGTATATGCTGAGCACTTTATATACAGCTGGGAAGATAAGTATTGAACACGTCACCATTTTTCTCAGAAAACATATTTATAAAGGTGCCGTTAACTTGAAATTTTCCTCGGATGTTAGTAACAACCAAAGAAATCCATATATGCAAAGAAAACAAATCTAATTAGTTTACAAATTAAGTTATGCGTAATTAAATTAAATGATGCAGGGGAAAAGTATTGAACACATGAAGAAAGGGAGGTGTAGAAAGGCAGTGAAATCCCAGACATCAGCTGAAATCTTTTAGTAGTTATTCAGCATCTCTCTGCCCTTCGTCATTGTAAATTAATATTCACTGCTTCAGTCCAACATCTACATTACCAGGATGATGAAGATGAAACCAGGGTGGACATTTCAGCAAGACAATGATCCAAAACACAGCCAAGGAAACTCTCAAATGCTTTCAGAGAAAGAAAATCAAGCTGTCGAATGGCCCAGCCAATCACCTGACTTGATTCCAATAGAAAATACAAATTAAAGATCAGATTCGATAGACGAGACCTGCAGAACCGCCAAGATTTTCGCACTCTGTTGAAGTCTGTGAAAAACTCACACCTGAGCAATGCACGTGACTTCATTCTCATATGAGAGCCGTCAAGTATTAAATACATTTCAGTAGTTCAGTACTTTCTCCTTGTGTCATTCCATTGTTATTACACATGACAAATGTTTCAGATTTTTTTATTTATTTATTTTTTTGTATTGTTTGGGTTTTTACCAAAATCTGGTTCAATTCCATGTCAACAGCTCCTTTAGAAATATTATTCCCAGGAAAAAAACATGACGTGTTCAATACTTATTTTCCTCGCCTCCAATGTAAAATTGAAACCCAAGGTCATACTTCCCTCTTGTCGGCTGCAGGTGAACATTTGTGGTTCAGTAAAGGATTGTGGGACTGCTGGAGATAAAGCTGTGTCCGGCTGTCAGCTGGAGGATCAGAAGCCGGCCAGTCAGGTCGGGGTGGAACATTCCCTCCAGTTCTCCACCGATGGGACTCTTACTCTCACATACAAGGGGGTGATGAACAAATCAACAGGTGCGTTATGACAGGGGTTATGTTCTAGAAATAAGTATCTTTTGCTTTTATTTGATTAGAAATATAATGTTGTAAATAGTATTACAATTAAAAAATTGTTTTGTTCAAATACAGTTGAAGTCATAATTATTAGCCATCCTAAATTATTAGCCCCCACATTTCTAAACATAATAGTTTTAATAACTCATTTCTAATAACTGATTTCTTTTATCTTTGCCATGACTGTACATAATATATTAAAATACATTATCATTACAGTACATAATATTTTACTAGACATTATTCAAGATACTAGTTTTCAGCTTAAAGTGCAATTAAAATGCTTAACTAGGCAAGTTAGGGTAATTAGGCAAATTGTATAATGACGGTTTGTTCTGTAGACAATCGGAAAAAAAAAAATCTTTAAGGGGGCTAATAATATTGACCTTAAAATGGTTTTAAAAAAATTAAAAACTGCTTTTTTGTTAAAAAAAAAATTGAAAACTGCTTTTATTTTGGCTAATTTTGACTTCAACTGTTTATTTTAAAATTGTATTTATTCCTATGACGGCAAAGCTACATTTTCACCATCATTACTCCAATTTTCAGTGTCACATAATTGTTCAGAAATCATTCTGATTTGCTTATCAAGAAACATTTCTTATTTTGTGTTTCTGTTTTACCAACATTTTGCAGATGAATAGAAAGTTCAGTGCAATTATTTAAAATATAAATCTTTTTTCACATTTATGAATATCCTATAAATGTCACTTTTGATGAGTTTAATACACCCTTGCTAAAAAGAAATATTAATTTCTTTCAGAAAAGCGATTTAATGAAGAAATTACTCATTATTTGTACTGTATGTGTTTAATGTAATTGTGTCTTACACTATTATACTAGGGTGACAAAAATATTTAATCATTGTCAAGTATTGTGGAGAGTTTTGATTTAAGGTTACATTTCATTTACTAGACAGAACCCACTTTTATCCTGTTTTCCATCTCTACTGTAGGTATCGCAGACACCTTCATCATTAATTTTGTGTGTGACCAAAAGGCCTCTCCAGCCTCCCTAAAGCTTATACAGGAAGAGCTGGGCACAAGTACATACGTAACCCATAATGTGATTTTTGAGCTTGCTACACCACTAGCCTGTGAACCTGCACCTGTGGACTGCACAGTCACAGGTAAGATTTTACATGCGCACTTTACTTCACCATTTTGTCCCCTTATTGTTGCCGATGTATATCCGAGTGAATTCTCAAGTGAGAAGAAGTAAAATCTTGGGCGGGACTTGATTTTGTCTATGGAGAATCAGTTGGATTGTTGCATCAATTTTGTTTGCTATTGGTAGACCATAATGCATGAGTATAACAAGCTCACTACAAAAGTAAAAAAAAGGATGTAACTTTATGATTTCTGTGACATTTATTTTGAAAAACAATAAGCAAGTCATTCAGTACAAAACTAATATGACTCATTAACAATATAATGAGTCATACCAATAGTATATGGATGCAGCTTGATGATGTAAGCTGAGACTGCATATCTCAAGGATGCAATGTCAGACACGATGCACTTAATGGAGCTAGTGACGTCACTGTGAGGGGTAGGGTTAGGGGAGGGGTTAGGTGAGCGTATTAAAAAGCATTGCATGCAGCTCAGATTGCAGGCACCAGGTCTGCATCCAGACCCCTCTTGAGTCATACAGCAAAACCATGGTACAAGTTAGGTATTTGTAAAAGGAAAAACCTCCTAACCTGATCATTAATAAATTTTTTTGTTTGTTTTCTGCATCGGTGCAGCTCTTTTTTTCATTTGCCTTTAAAAATAGTTTAGTTTGTGGGCTGCATCAAAGAGAGCTGTATCGAAATCTCTTCTCACTTGATTTCATAGCATTGTGTTTAATGGTCCTGTAAACGACTGATGCAGTGAATCTTTGTGCAGTCTTTTCTTTTAAACCAAGCTAATAAATGGCATGTGCACTGCAAAGTTAGTAGAAAACAACAAGTAGTGCTGTTTTCTGTTCTGCTTTTAGTACTAATGTATCTAATATGCAATAAATTGTCATTGCTTATGGCAAAATCGGTAATGGAACCAGTGCGTCCTCTAACAAAATTTAGTTGTACTACCAGGAAAAAAAAAATCACAAAATACAACCATTTGGTCACAGTCCATTTGGAGCCCTGCTGAAGTGTGCTATTTATGCATCACTATTATCATGATTTAAATATTAATGTCAAACTAATTCCTTGTGCACTTCCAGATTCACAAGGCAGGGAGTATGACCTGGGTGACCTCAGTCTGGATGAGAAGTCCTATGTTCCTCTGGACACTTCGGATCAGGCCCGGTTTCAGAAGTTTTACGTAAATGTGTGTAAACCACTGCCACGTGTTCAGGGCTGCCCTGGTGAGTGATTACATTGCATAGTCTGAAACCTGCTTTTTCACTATTGGTCTCCGCATAAAATCCTAGGCATGGTTTGACATGCATGGTGAGCCATGCTGGTAAAGCACCTGTGAGTGTGACATTGCCACTCTGTTGACTGGCTACCAGTTTCTGGCTAAGCTGAAGTACGCTATTAATTCATTAATTTATTGTATTATTATAATTGTTTTGTTTTTGTTTAATGAAGTAAATATAAGATAAAAAGGAGTTTCAAAAGCAGAAATATCTGGGGTCTCATATAGAAATGTGGCGTACGCACAAAACAGGTGGAAATGTGCATATATCACTTCCCACACAAAGGTTTTGATGTATTAAAAAATTAACTTGATGGAATAATCTGTGCAGCTGTAAGGAAACCCTAAGCAAACATATTTAATTTAAATATTGACTTAAATCACTTTAGTTCTTCATATAAGCTATAATAATTATTAAATATACATTTATTATGTCATACGTTCACTTTGATCATCTTTCCTATTGCTGTTTACATTACATTTGGATTACAAAGGCTATGACTGACGCATTTGTATTACATTCCAAAAAGTTTCATTATCAGCACAACATATGAGCCATAATCATTAATAAATAAGAATTTATTGTGTCGTACGTTCACTTTTAGGAAGGTTTCTACTTTGTTTTATAAATGAGACTCCTTGATCATCTTCCATATCGCTGTTTACATTACACTTGCAATATAAAGGCTATGACTGACGCATTTGTAGTGCATTCCAAAGAGTTTCATTATTATCACAACAGTGGAAAATGAAACCGTATTCGTGCTGACTGGCCGGGATCGACCGAATGGAAAGGTTAAGCAAAGAAAACCTGTTCAGCTCAATAGTGGAAGAGTGACTTTTGAAGCATCTTGTTTCTAGCCTGGTTCTGAGTACCGTTACATAGCAGAAGAAATGTTTTTCAAAGTGACTTCCAAGCAATGCAATTAAAGTGGCAACACATTTGCGTTTGTGACAAATTAGAAATACACATGTAAACTGATATTTTGTCCCCATGCCACTAGTTCCCATTTTAACCCACATCAAAAATACGATACTTTTTTAGTAAATATTACAGTGTTATTTAACCAAACTAAAGTGTATTATACTGTATATAGTATAGTATTTACAACACTTTGTTAATAAATGCTACAGCATACTGTAGTATTAACTATAGTGATCTGTTAAACTGTAATAATACTGTAGTATACTTTAGTTTTTAAACCAGTAAACCAGTTTATTGTAGTATAATATACCCTATGGGTTGTATAAAATTACATCGGGTAGTTTGTCTGTTACTGTAGTTGTTTTGTTACTATAGCAACTATATAATTAACTCAACAGATTTAGTAATTTAGTATGTTTCAATAATACTACAGTAATTAAGTACTATAAATTACTGTAGTATTTTTTTTATGTGGGACTTTAAATAAACTAGTTTGGATGATTGACGATTGTAATAAATGTCATTTATAGTCAACGCCACTATAATTTTGGTTACATTTAAAGCATTTGTTATGGAAAGAGGGGAATAGACTTTATATGATGTTTGTAAATGTTTTGTTTTAATTTGGGCTACCAGTAATCTTAGTCTTACACCTAGTTTTCTTTTTTACTATTTACTGTACATAAATTAAATGTTTTTCTTCTCAGCAATGCATTTTTGACATGAGGTAATAAGGACGGGCACATTAATGAACACACATTTAATGAATAGTCCTGTGTTGTTGGCAGCTGGTGCGATTGGAGCCTGCGGACACATCAACAGCAGTTTTGTGAATCTGGGATATGTGCAGTCAAACCTGCAGGCCGCAGCGGACGGCTCCATCAGTATTGTTTATCTGAACGGGGACAAGTGTGGGACATCAGGACGTTACTCCACCCGAATCATCTTCCAGTGTGATGACAGTCCTGTAAGCATATGCATATATTTCTCTCCTAAGTGATAACAGATTTTTCTCCATAGCACATTTGCAAATAAGCAATAAATCTATGTCCTTGTTACACAGCATGTGTACGAACAAACAAACGAATGAATGAATGAACGAACGAACAAACGAATGAATGAATGAATGAACGAACAAATGAACGAACAAACGAATGAACGAATGAATGAATGAACGAACGAATGAATTAATGAATGGACGAATGAACGAATTTTGTATTGTATTATTAATTATACAAATATATTCAAATAGAATAGTTATTTTTACATTTATAATCAAATAAATGCATCCTTTGTAGAGAACTTTATGTAATAGAGAACTTTATTAATCTCTGAGAGGGGAATTCATTAGCCACCATTAACATAACAATACAACAAATTAATAAACAACAAATATAACAAAAAAACAGTACACCAACACACCAAATAACAGTACAACAACACACCATTTTGCACCAACTACACATCACAGCACTGTAAATAACTGAGAGAGAGAAAAAAAATACATATATAAATTACACCACTTCATTGAAAAACCTGACAGCGGTTGGGATAAAGGACCTTCTAAATCTCTCTGTGGAGCACCGGGCATTACTAGTCTCTCACTGAATGAGCTGAAGTGTTCTAAAGGTATTATTTAGTGGATGTCCTTCATATTTCAAAATGATCTTTAATTTAGCCCTTGTTCTCTTTTTTTCAGTCACCTCAAGGGAATCGTGATTTAAAACCAATAATATTAACATTATATTAATATTAATAACAATTTTATTGATCCCGTTTCTATCATCCACAGTCATACTACTCCCCCAACAGAGCACACCGTAATAAGAGACTAAAACTTAATATCATACTGGCTCCAACTTGACTCCAACTGGCTCCACTCCAAAGTGGTATAAATTACCTAGTAGTGTAGTGTAAAAATGATCCAGAAGATCAAATAGTATAATCATAAGTGACTTAAAACCTTTTTCCAGCATTGTGTTGTATTCTAATTATGGAAAGTTTCTCCAATATTAAAAAAATATATATCTTTCTTTAACCTTTTTGTCTTCCTTCTGTTAAAAGGGTGCACCGATGTTCGATCGCAAAGATGGCTGTGAGTTTGTTTTCATCTGGAGAACCTCAGAAGCTTGTCCAATCAAAAGAGTCCACGGTAAGATGAACAGCCAGTCCATTTGGAGGCAATGAACAAATTACTCTCTGTTTGGCTTTTGACTCATTTTAGCTGCTGTCATAGGTGAAAACTGCAAAGTCACAGACCCCAAGAGCGGTTACGAGTACAATCTTACACCACTGGCCGGAAAGGACTATGAAGTGAAGGGTTCGAGTTATGAGTATCATTTCGCAGTGTGTGGCCCAATTACAACCTCGGTCTGCCCTCATGGTTCCAGCCAATCTGTGTCCTCCTGTCAGATCGACAGCCAAAAGCACAGGATTGCAGGTGAGCTTATTTGTTTTTTGTTTGTTATCAAAGTTGAGCTTTTTATGTCTAATTGTCTATTGTAGTAATTGGGGCTGCACAATATATCGAAAAAATTTTACTGCGATAATAGTATATGCAATCTCCATATCCATAGAAAGAAGTGCAAATAATTAAGTTGATTTTATGTGCCAAGCATTTCTGCTCTTAATGGATAGGCTGTTTATCCAAATCTGACCAATCAGATGGGGCCTTTACTTGCTGGGAGACAAGAGGAAAATAACAACAGCCAATAAGAATCAGGTTTTCAGTTGTTTGTGAATGTTTTTTTTTTGTTTGTTTGTTTGTTTCCATTGTATTATTATTGTTTAATATTTTTCAGCTCAGAAAATATGTTACCTCTTTATTTTAGTATGATCATTCAATTCAATTCATCTTTATTTCTATAGCGCTTTTACAACGTGGATTGTGTCAAAGCAGCTCAACATAGAAGTTCTAGTAAATTAAAACTGTCAGTCCAGTTTTCAGAGTTGAAATTACCCAAATAAAACTTTTTTTTTTTTTAATTGATAATAAAATAGCTTTGTTTGTTTTTTGTTATATTGTAAGAAATATTGTTATTGCAACACTCAACAACAATCATGCATATTTTCCTAATATCGTGCAGCCCTAGTAATATCATTGGCAGATTTTTGTTTAATTTAAAACCAATGGCGTATTGAATGTAAATTGAAAAAGGCTGAAATAAATCAGAGTTTAGTCATGTCTGTTGTATAATCCAGCATTTTTTGGGCGGGTAAAACAATTAAGTACTCGCCCAAATGAACAATCTGAAATCTGTACAAAACAAGCTTTCAGACCGCAATATTAAACATAATTTTTTAAATATATTTAAATATAAAATATATCCAGTCCATGTTCAGTGAAAATGATTTGATAATGCAGGATGTATAATTGTAGTAAACCTTAAATAGTAAACCCAAAAAATAGTCATTTGCTGTTCATTTACTACATTCAAGATGTAAGTGCTTTATTTTTTTCTTCAGTAGAATATTAATATTTATGAATACAATCATGTACGTTTTTGATGAATATTCAAACATTAATGAATATTTTTGCCTTTTTGATTCCAGTCAATGGCAACTGGCACTTTGAGAGTCAAAAAAACCTCTCAAAGAGTAGTTGGGGCTTTGTTGTGGAGTTTTATGAAGTATTTTCAACATTATTATGTTTAAAACGACACTCCAATTGTTTTTAGAATTTGTTTTTTGGCATTTTATAGGTTTAATTTCCCTGCTGCAACCATGGTATGGCAGCAAAGTTCCTTGATTATTACACAAGAATGAGAATATAGTTTTTATTCATATTGACCATGAAAATAGCAGCTATATTCAGTCGCCCTTGGTGCATATGTAACTACAGAAGGAAATTTATCGTAACTTATCGTAGCTTAATTATCATAACGTATCGTAACTTAAATGTTTTTTGTTTGTTTGAGCAAGATGCTAATGGTCTAATCCGATTCAATGATTTATGCTAAGCTAAGCTAAAAGTGTTCCCGCCATACACAGAGACCAATAATAGATTAAAAAAATGGTCAAACTCAATTGTTTAACTCTAGGTGAGCCTAGAGTTAAAATGAGCCTTTTCCAGTCTTGAGTGCATTCATGACAATCTGAGCATGAGCTTTAATCAATGATTTACATGAGTGGAATAAAAAAACACATGATCAAAATAGTTATCGGTTTCAACAGTGAAAGTTCTAATAAGCAAGTGACATAAGTATTGCAATTGGCTAATAGTTGATTATTAGAATCAGTTTTGGTCTGTGCTTTCATGATGTTTACTCATTTCTATACTCTTTTGCAGGAATAGCCAATCAAAACTTAACGTTTGACGATGGGATTATTATGATCAACTATACGAATGGGGAAACGTGCCACACGATTTATGAGCGGTCCACGGCTATTCTCTTCTCCTGTGACCACAGCAGGAATCCTGTGAGTTCTTTTCAGCCAATGAACGAATATATTAAAAAGTGAAAGATTCTTGTTTGATTAATTTCTTTGTTTGTCAGGGTAAGCCAGAGTTCATAAAGGAGACCGCAGACTGCACTTATCTGTTTGAATGGCACACAGCTTTGGCCTGCCCTTCCTTCAAAACCACAACCTGCTCCTACAAGTGAGAGCAACTTTCTTGCTACTATTCAGCCAA
>CAIGQW010015581.1:17884389-17918938 GCA_903798125.1 Danio choprae
ACCCGGAAACTATATTCCATACGTCACGACTTAACATGCGAATAATTTTGACTTCAGCACTATGGGCCCTATCATACCCCCGGTGCAATAAGTCTTTCGCTCGACTTGTTGCTATTTTCAGACCAACACAACCCCAATTTTCATGTTTTGCACCACATTGTTTAAATAGCAAATCCATTTGCGCCACTTTGTTAGCTCGTTAGTTATTCGCCTATGTGGGTTCAAACGCTTATACATTGCTTAATACACACAGGATGTACAGCAACACACAAATATCTTTACATATGAAAAAATTAAAGAATTAAAATGTTACAAAAATTTATATTTTCTACATAAATCAAAAAACCATGCCTTTTTCAGCTCGGGGAACTTTTTTCAGTTCATTTATGACAGTTTGCATTTGTATAATGTTACTATTATTAGCAGTATTATTTATTATATGCATATTTATACTTGTCCATCTGTCGGGTTTTGGAGACGTCTGCGTCACTATATGGGGCATAAGAATAAAACGTGTGTTTGGATATAACTTTTTTGACCACACTTCATTGTTATTGTTCATTTATTCGTTTGCTGGAAATCAGAACTGAAATTAGAAATAGTTTTGAAATAAGTCTTTGAACTTACCAAACAAAATTAAATATGTAGGCTAATGGATGTCTTCAGGGGAGAGCGTAAAACACCGTTACCTTATCCACGAAAGTAAAGCAGTAAAAGTAAAGTAAAAAGAAACTAAAGAGGCCGAGTGGAGGAGGTTCGTTCTTTATCCTTGCTGCAGATGCTCTGTTTAACGGTTTTCTCGCTAGTAAAGCATTCAGTTTTTCCACATACAAAGTCCGTCATGTAAATAGCAAATGCGCCATGGCGTGACGCAACTGACTCTTAAAGGGAATGGGAAATGAGACTCTGATTGGTTTAATGCATGTTATGCTCAAAACACACCCATAATTCCTTAAAAGAATAAGCACAACCCTGTTAAACCATGTGCCAGGGCTCAGAGCGTATTTTTCCATCCTTAAAATAGCGAAAGTGGATTCAGACATGCCCTTCATGCTTTTGCGCCCTGCGCTTTAGACTTTGTGTCTAGATCGTTAAAATAGAGCCCTATATGACTTGTTCTTGAGTTGCTTAATATCTATCTGTGTATTTTTTAGGCAACTTGTAATCCAAAAAGTGTCAAGCTGCTGCAGGAAAGGAAATCCAGTATCTTACAAATACTCCAGGGTAACGTTTAAGGCATTTTAAAAAATAAATCAGAATTAAACCGAATAAGTATGTGCGTGACTATGTATGTGCATCAATCTTCCTGTCTTTCTCTCCCTCTCTCCCTTTAGGTGAACACAGATGAAGACGGGTGTGAAGATGAGATGGAGTGGCTGATGGAGGAGACCGGGACTCCGGCACGAGAACCACAGGAGAACGGTCACATCACCACCAAAACGGTCCGTGCAGACGCCCTGCACTCCTTCTCCCTGGATGAGCAGGACAGCGAAGATGAGGTGCTGACAGTCCCCGGGGTCCGAATGGCCCCAACATCCTCACGCCTAAAATCGGCATTACTCAAAGCAGAGAGCGACGAGGATCTGGTAGGGCTCCTGGTGGACACACGGAGCAAAAATAAGAGCCGATATGGGGATAAAAACCAGACGAGAGCCCAGTTAGATCCTGATGACAGTGACGAGGATCTGCTGAAGGTTTAAGGGGTGTCAACCCCCGAACTGAACTTTTGAATGTCTCTGCCACCACGCTCCAAATGTTTCTTTTTTTTTTTGCGGGGGGTTTTCTAAAGGGAAATCTCTTTGTGAGCTGTTTATAAAGATGGCTTTCAAGAGCAGGTTGGTCCATTCGTCCGTAAAAGACTCGATGCCTTCCTCACAAAAGAGGGTGTTTTTTTCTTTGTCATTTGATCATTTATTTGTTTTGTATGTTTGTTTTTTTGATTGATTTTCAAATGATTTATGTGAATTTAGGTGAATAATTTGGTCTCCCGCAAACTTGGATATTATATATATTATTTTTATTGTTATTTAACGATTTTGGGGGACTGTTTGTTTTGTTAAAGGAGTAGTTCACACAAAAATGAACGTTTACTTATCATTTACTCACACTCAGTGTGGTTCCAAACGTTTTTGAGTTTGAGTTTTTTCTGCTGAGCACAAAAGAAGATATTTTGAAGAATGCTGAATACCTGTAACCTTTGACTTCCATAGTACGTTTGTGGTTCCAAACGTTTTTGAGTTGTTCTTTTTGTTGGACACAAAAGAAGATTTTTTAGAAGAATGTTGAAAACCAGTAACCATTTACTTCCATAGTAGAAATATAGGTCAATGGTTACCGATTTTCAATATTCTTCAAAATATCTTCTTTTGTGTTCAACAGGCTCATAAATGTCTGAAAGAAGTAAAGGGTGAGTAAATGATGAGTGATGAGTTTTGGGTAAACTATCCCTTTAGTTGGCCCGCTCACTTAAAGAATACACTGTTCTCCGAAGTAATCCCGGATGATTGTGGCAGATGCAGTCAAAGACCTTTTCTAATCTACAATCTGAAGCAGTATTTCACATATCTTGAGCCATGTAGCACATAAAGGAGATTGATCCGCTTTTGCCATATTTAAATCACAAAATCCTCAAGTATCATGCTCGGCATTTGCGTTTGAAATTTTAAGCGATGTTCATCGTAACCGTAACATCCATCTGTAGGTGTTTTGTGCAGTGCTTTTTTTCCCTCTAGTTCTGCCAACAACAACAACAAAAAAAAAGCATGTTCAATTTTTTCCGACTAGAACTCAGAGCACATGCAGAGATTTAGTGCCATGAAGGAATGACATTGCATATATGAGCGCGGCAGGCTTCCGTTACATTTTTTTTTCATCGTGACAAATTATTCATAAATGATTGCTATCACAGTGTTGGTGGGGTTTTTTGGGTTTTGTGTAGTTTGGGAACACTTTGCAATAAGGTTCAGTTATTTTACGTTGCATTTATTGGGCGTCATGATTTATATAGAGTCCTTAAAGGTAAATGGTGATGGTAAAAAAAAATAATAGTATGGATGAATGAATGAATAGATAGAAGGATGCATGGATGGATGGATGAATGAATGAATGGATAGTTGAATGAATAGATGGATTGATGGATGGTTGAATGCATGGATGGATGGATGAATAGATAGATAGATGAATGAATGGATGAATGAGCGGATAGATGAATGAACGGATAGATGAATGAATGTATGAGAATATTTTAATGCATTTATATTTTCTCAGAATTATTAGAGCCCTAGAGAAACGTGTTTGGTCTCAAAACAATACAATACCATGCCATGTACATCGGCTCGATGTTCCCTTAAACAGCTTTGTGTTCACTCTTAAAACATTTGTGTTCGATCAGAAGCCTGCAAGTTTTACTTAGCAAACTAAGCAAACTTAGTGTTTTCTCTTAACATCTGTATTTCTCAATAAGTGTTGTTTCACCTGTAAATATTTAGCATTCGCTTGCATAATATTTGCATTTCACTTATATTCGCTACCAATTTTTTTTCAGAAGCATTTATATATGAAATTTAGCATTAACTCAACTTTTTTTTTTAATTATCTTGCAAAACATTTGCGTTCCCCAAAGTAGCATTTTCTCATCCAAAATTTAGCATTCTCCAAAAAAAAACGTTCAAACTTTTATTTGCCTATAAAAACTTTACGGTGGCCGAGAGAGCTTAATGTGCAGCAATTACAAAAAACGCCAGCAAATTGAGAAAAGATCTTCATCCGTTTGACAGCACGCGCGCTCCGAATCCTCACAACGCAAACACATTTAAAAATAACGCACTGCATTTTCTCACAACGCAAACAAATTATGAAAACGTGGCAGTTTCTCACAACACTTTGAAATAGCACAGAAATTCCCAGAGAAACTTTGTGCTCATGTTCAGATGTTCAAAAAGCGTCGCTGGTAAGCTTGAGTTCATGAGAAACTTTGTCTAAAAAATTCACTTTAATTTAAAATTCACTTTGTTTAAAACAAATAAATTAAAAAAATAAATAAATAATAATGATAGATAAAAATTGGAGGAAGATTTCAGTTTTTTGGGGGGGTCTATTAAATCATTTTTTCGGGGGGAGGGGGGGGGGTTTGCACTTTACTTGTGTTTAATCACAAAACTTTTGCAATGGGGGGCAAAAAAAGATTTTTGTTTTGTTTTTTTTCACGAGAAAACATTTCTTGCAATACTTTTATCTACAAATTCATAGTATAACTTCATAGTTTTTCCATCACCATTTCTCCTTTAGTTTTTTACACAATTAATTGATCTGTGTTATTGTAATATATGGTCATTTACTTGTTACTGCATTCATAATGCAGATGTCGACTTTTGTAATTGTTTTACTCCATAAAGCGAACAGTAACCCAGATGTCTAAATACTGTAAAAGCAATCTCCATTGGTATTTCATGATACCAAATGCTTAAGTTAATGTTAAAAAATCCCAGAACTTTAATGTGAAGTGTTACCCGTTGTTTAATAACCGTTTCCTTTATTTTCATTTACATTTTGCACAGAATAAATCAGTGCCTACGAAAGCAGCCATACGTACAGCAGAAAACTTTTTTGCAAAGCACTTTTCCCTTTTAGCGTTAGCAATTTTGTTTTGTCGGCCGCCAAATTTGAGTTGGACTCCTGCAAATAATTGATTTCAGTTTTATATGCTGAATATGTGATCTGTCGCTCACCTTTAATGTCCTGCTGACTAAACTAGTTTTGCGAAAGATGCAATCATTTGCATTAGTTGGTTTTTCAGGGTTGCAGTCAACTTTCCAGAAATTATTGACCAGAAGCTTCTTCTCACATGGCAGTGAAGGTACAGAGGGACGTTGGTCCTGTTTGACCGCACGTGTATACAGTGTTTTCATGCTCTTTGCTCTAATAGTTTGTCTCACAGGTTTGTATGACCGTCCCTCAGTGTTTTTTTTGTTTTGTTTTTTTTTTCTCGTACATGTATACATCTGGACAGGAGTTTGAGATCAGTAAGACTCTTAAAAGAAGCTTGTTAATGCTGCATTTATTTGATCAAAAATAAAATAAATATTATTACAATTTAAAAAGTATCTTTTTAATTGAATGTAGTTTAAAATATAATTTATACCCGTGATTTAAAGCTTAATTTGCAGCATCAGTGTCGCATTATCTTTCAGAAATAATTTTAATATGATGATCTGCTTCTCAAAAAATATAGATTTTTATTATTATTATCATAATCATTGGTGTTAAAAAAATACTTCATATTACTGGTAACACTTTGATACAGTGCTATTAAAATTAGCTATTATACAGTGCTATGTTTTAAGATGTTTTACATCATATGTTTTTTTTTTTATCACATGCACATTCAATTGTTTAAAAGCAAAACTAAAGAAATTTATAATGTAAAAAGAATTGATGTAATATAAAAGCTGTTATTTTATTTCCACTAACATGTTTTTATCATTTAATAATTAAAAGCATCATTTATTAGTGACTTAAGTGCCAATAATAATTGATCACAATATAACAGCCAATCAGAATGATTTCTGAAGGATCATGTGACACTGAAGACTGGATTAATTATGCTAAAAATTCAGCTTTAAATCACAGAAATTGGTATTAAAGTATAATATCTAGTTAACTGCCTTCAATAAGAATATATATTCAACATTTTATTCATATTTTGATCAAATAAGTGCACTCTTGGTGGGCAGGAAAGTATATTTAAAATACATTTTTAATCTCAGACGTTTTGACTAGAGGTGTTATGGTTGCCAAATAAAGCTACAGCAGTTCTGTAGGTTTATCATAGTAACTCGATGCTCCTAAAACGTTACACCATGATGAAGTAAAAAAAAAAAAAAAAAAAGCATGTCTGGGTGTCTCTGTTAGAACTTTGCACTTTGGTGGACGTTATTCTCATGTCCATTTGGGCAGACGGTGGACGGTACGCTTGATAGCTATTGCTAATCACGAGTTTCCCCCTTTCCTTATTAAAAAACAAATCTGTGCGGCTGCTGTGTTTGGAGATGTTCTTCTCTCAGATGTTTCCAGATGGTCCTGGAGGAGTCCTCTTGTTCCCCTGATTGAAGCTTTAGCTCTTCTCGGACGGTGTTTGTCATGTTTTTCAGCATCTGGTTTTGAGATTTCAATGCTGAGATATCATGGCATTGTTTCAATAAAGCCGTCAGCTCCTCGGCATGCATTTTTATTCGGAGTGATTCTTGCGTGCTTCATTTCAGTCCAGATTCGCTTTTCAGCAACCTCTTGTTTTTATTTATTTTTTAAATCTGATATTTTATGTATACTGTACTTTATAATATGCCATTTTATATGCAGTTTTATTTTATATGCAATTTATAGTCTTAGTGATTCATGTTGAACTGATTTCAGTGAGTTTTTTTATCAACTTATTTCAGTTTTAATGCCATTTTAAAAGCATTTTTATCAGTTTTATTTTAGGTTTTTTTTTATCTGTTGTTTAGTTTTTTGTTTGTGTTTATTAAATTAATAATAATTATTATTCATTCAGTTACAGGTACAACTAATTTCATTTAGTTACAGTTATATGTAAAGGCAGTATTTCTTAGAGTATTATTCTTATTATTCTTATTTATTATTATATAATATTTATTTTTAGTTGTTTATTTTATTATTATTATTATTTAGTTATTTAGATTTAAGCTAATTTTGTATCCAGTTTTCACTCAAATTTTACATTTGTATTTGTATATATATAACTGGTTTTGGTTGTAATTATTTAATGTTAATGTATTTAGTAACACGAGTTAATAATGAACAATACTTGTGTAATAAATAAGTTAATTTCCATGAGCTAACATTAACAAAGATGAATAAATACTGTAATGTATTGTTCATAGTTCGTGTTGGTGAATACATTAACTAGAATAATAATCATAAAGTGTTACCCTGGATTTTGTTACTTTTATTATATGTCTGTTATTTCCTTGAGGGAATTTTAATTTACAATTTTTGCTTTTTATACATTTGATTATATTGTTGTTATTTATTTATTCACCTTCAATCTTATTCCTACTATTAATTTTACTTCTTAATCTAAAACTCATTTCAATTCGTTGCCAAGCCACCATTTCAAGTAATTTTGCACTAATATTCATGACAAATATTTACATTTCACAGATATTGATCAATCTAAATGTGAAGTCTACCCAGTCTTTCGGAGTTTAGTTAAATTAGTAATAGTTTCAAGCCCTCATTACATCACCGCTTCCCCAACACTCACTTGAATACAAATTATACACTGAAAAACTTACATAACAGATGTCCCTGGGGCTAAAGTGTAAAACTGTACCCTCCGTCCCATCGCAGCATGTAATTGGTCAATCGCAGCTGGAATAGATCACGTTTCAGCCTCCTCTGGACTTTAGCTCAGTCAGCTGTCTGTAAATACTCCGCTCTCAACCAAACAGACCTTTTTCTGTTTGTGGCATATGACAAAAACATGACCACTTTCGAAGAGATTCTGGAAGAGGCCGGCACATTCGGTCGCAGCCAAATACGCATATTTTGCACTTTCTGTCTGGTCTCCATACCGTTTTCTTTCGTCTATGTGGGGATTGTGTTTCAGGGCTTCACTCCTGAGCATTGGTGCCGTGACCCGGGTGTCAATGAGATTCGGGAAAGATGCGGATGGAGCCTTCAGGACGCGCGCAGGGCGACCATACCCTTAATGAACGGATCTTCAGGAGCGTCCTACAGTCAGTGTGGGAGATTTGACGTGGATTGGAACGCAACCGGACTGAGCTGCGAAAATCCAGATGGGGATTTTAACCATACTCTGCTCTCTGCAATGCCAATGAGGAGTTGTCTGGACGGTTGGGAGTATGACTATGAAGGGAGGCAGTCGTTTGTCACTGAGGTGAGTGGTGGGATTGTACTGTAAATGCAATGTGTGTGTGTGTGTGTGTGTGTGTGTGTGTGTGTGTGAAGTAGAGCTGAAAGATATTGAACAAATCTGACATTGCAATGTTTTGTTTCTGTGATATACAGTTGAAGCCAGAATTATTAGCCCTCCTAAATTATTATTTTTCCCAATTTCTGGAGAAATTAATAGAGATTTTTTTTTCAACACATTTCTAAACATAATAGTTTTAATAACTAATTTCTAATGACTGATTTTTTTTTTTTTTTGTCTTTGCCCTGATGACAGCACATAATATTTGACTAGATATTTTTCAAGATTCAGCCTAGTGACATTTAAAGGCTTAACTAGGTTAATTAGGCAAGTTAGGGTAGTTCAAGGCAAGCCAGTTTTTTTTTTCTTCTTGGTGGGATAGTTAAAGGGTTAAAGAATGACCACAGCATTGTTGGTTTACAAACAAATCAAACAAACATAATCTTGTTGCACTACTGCACTTGATTTTGGTTTTATTGGAAAAAAAGAGAGAAGAAAACGTGTTAAATGAGAATCTGAAATATTTTATGGCATACTTAAAGATGATTTAGTATTCAAAAATGTTTTATTTTGATTGTTTTCTTCTCTAAATTGGTCTTACACTTTATATTTTTTGAGTTTTCATAGTATATGTATTCATTCCAGTACATTTACCATAAACCGACATATCAACCGTTTGGTAGAGCTTCTTTTACAGGGTATCCGCAGGGTCTTAAAATGTCTTAAACTTCAACAACAAAATTAAAAAGTCTTAAATTGACTGAAATATTGTCTTGTAAGTCTAAAATCATTTCAAACGGGTCTTAATTTTCCTTTGTTTATGTAAAGCTACGCAATCGATCCAACACACAGTCAAACACCAACAAATACATCTGAATAAAGCTTTTAGAACGCTCTGTTGCAGGCACATAGTTGGGTGGCGGGGTTCTTTCACCAGGCTGGCTACAGCCCTGTGTTGTGCATACATTTAGTTTTTAAAGAGGTTTTTTTATGTTGTTAATTATGTTTAATAGTTAGGTTGCAACGAATATATGTATATAACTAGGGTCTGCTTGTTTTGACACATTTAAAATAGGCTAAGAAATAACTTGTTACAATTAGCTTTTTGATAGGGCAAGTACGTTTTTTTTCCCTTATGGGCCATCAAAAATCTTTAGCATTTAGCCTTATAAAAGTCTGAAATTTCATTCTTCATGGTCTTAAATTTGACTTTGTGAAACCAGCAGAAACCCTGTTTTAGAAATGATGGGATGTGTTGAAAAAAAATGCATTGAGTGTGTTAACTAGACATTAGGAGTTAAGAAATGCAATCCAATTTTTTTTTCTTGGTGGGACATTTAAAGGGTTAAGAGTGCTAATAATATTCACCTTAAAAGGTTTTTTATTATTATTATTCCAGCCAAAATAAAACAAGAAGAAACAATATTATAGGAAATACTGTGAAAAATTCCTTGCTCTGTTAAACATAATTTGGGAAGTATTTAAAAAAGAAACAAAAAATTCACAGGAGGGCGAATCATTCTGACTTCACCTGTATATTGCGATATGAACACAATTTCAACATATGGCTTGAATAGCTCTGTTTGGAAAGAAATCATTCATTTAGATCGATTGGGATGATTTTTTAAGGGTGTAAATCATGTGTTAAAAATAACAAACAAATTGCAAGCAAAATAAATACAATAGAGCAATGAAAAATGTAAAATATACAGCGCTCTATGGATTTCTGGAGAGTCAAACAGTATTCAGGTACAGAAACTGTATAGTTTTCATTGTATTACTTCAGTATTCTTCATTAGAGTTACAAACATACTTTTTTGTGGCCAAATCCATTAAACTGCCTTTGAAAATGCCTAAATGCCTTTAAAACCTATGCATCAAGTCTCACTTTGTTATGGTTATACTTTGCAATGACTCTACAAATCTGTTGTGCTGAGCAACTATAATCCTGACTCAACATTGCGATATTAATGCTGAAATATGTTGTGCACCCCGTGATTGAAGTGCACTGATGTGAGATCTGTGTGTTGCAGTTTGATCTGGTGTGTGGAGACGCCTGGTATGTTGACATGTTCCAGGCCACGCTCAGTATTGGCTTCTTAGTGGGCAGCATTGCAATCGGATATCTGGCAGACAAGTATGGCACTTTTTTATTTATTTTTTTATTTATGGAAGAAATGTTTTTACACAAGGCATTGTTTTTTTTTTGGTTTTTTGTTTTTGGCATTAAATTGCATAATGATAATAATGCTTTAAAAACTCTAAATTATGATTTTAAATGTTTTAACATAGTTATAATAATATTTAGCTAAAATAATATTTATTTTCTATCAAACAAATGCAGCCTTGGTGAGCATTATACACTTCAGACAAGAAATGTTACTGATCCCAAAATGTTTGAACACAGAAACGAATCTTAAAAAAGGAAGGAAATTTGTAAGAAATGTTATCAGACCGCAAAGAATAAATAAATAAATATTACATAAGCAGTAAATCCGGTACATCCAGAGAAACAGCTGTGATTACACAGCTGTGGACATATTAAGCTGTGTGAATTAAAGGTAAAAATGTTAAATATAGGGAAATATAAAGGGAAAATAAATATACATGTATAAGTATAAACATATTTATTTATTATTATTATTATTATTATTATTATTATTATTATTATTATTTTATTTATTTTATATTATGTTACTAAAGACTTGAATGATAATGCTTGAAAACAACAAATAAATGTTTTTTTTTTATTATTTAAACATAGCTGTAATAATATTTACCTCTTTTTATGTATTTTGATCAAATAAATGAATATACACTATGGTGAGTATAATACACTCTAGATAAGAAATGTTACTGACCCCAAATGTTTAAAAAGTAGTAAGCATTATCCACAAAAAAATGTAATTAAACGATTGTATTTTTGCCTGGCTGGGCCAGTTGGTATTTCTGTGTTGAGTTTGCATGTTCTCCCCATGTTGGCGTGGGTTTCCTCCCGGTGCTCTGGTCTCCCCCACAGTCCAAAGACATGCGCTATAGGTGAATGGGGTGAACAAAATTGGCCGCAGTGTATGAGTGTGTGTTAATGGGTGTGTATGTATGTTTCCCAGTACTGGGTTGTGGCTGGAAGGGCATCCACTGCGTAAAACATATGCTGGAATAGTTGGCGGTTCAATCCGCTGTGGCGACCCCTGATAAATAAGGGACTAAGCTGAAGGAAAATGAATGACTGTCTGTTGATTTTTATTATTTGTATTTTTTCAGCATGAATGTTTCAGTTACCATTGAAGTGATTCACATTTTCTTTCAGATATGGGAGGATGAAGAGTTTCCTCATGACCAACTTCTTCATAGGAGTCACAGGGATTCTGGTGGCCACGTCTCCCAATTACATCTCCCTGCTGGTGTTCAGAGCTCTCTTTGGCTTTGGGGTGAAGGGCGGCTGGATGGTTGGATACGTGCTAAGTAAAACAAAGATCTTTAAACATTTTAAAATAAATGAGTCACATTTTAAAGTATATTTGTTTCCCTCCTAAAGCTGTTATATCAAATGGTTTCCTGTTAATTTACTCACCCACAGGTCATCCAAGATGATTCGCCCCCATGTGAATCCTTTTTCAAATATTTCCCAAATGATGTTTAACAGAGCAAAGAATTTTTTTACAGTATTTCCTATAATATTTTTTCTTCTGGAGAAAGTCTTATTTGTTTTATTTCTGCTAGAATAAAAGCAGTTAATATTTTTTTAAAAACATTTTAAGGTCAATATTATTAGCCCCCTTTCGCAATATTTTTTGATTGTCTACAGAACAAACCACTGTTTTACAATGACTTGCCTGTTTACAATTTAAGTGCCTAATTAACTTAGTTAAGCTTTTAAATGTCACTAAGCTGAATACTAGTATCTTGAAAAATATCTAGTAAAATATGTACCGTCATCATGGCAAAGATAAAAGAAATCAGTTATTAGAAATCAGTTATTAAAGCTATTATGTTTACAAATGTGTTGAAAAAAATCTTCTTTCTGTTAAACCGAAATTGGGGAATAAAATATACAGGGGGGCTAATAATTCTGGAGGGTCTAATACTTCTGACTTCAACTGTAGGTGACTTTTTATCTTCAGTAGAACATTACAGAGTTAAATGTTGAGCTGTATCTGTTTTCCTTTGTGATTAATATAATGGTGCGAAGGGTGATATGATATTTAGATAAAAAATAAACACATACAGATGAGTCCAAATCAATAGCCATGGCTCCTGATGACACACTGAGGTCTTGTGCAGTGAAAAAATCATTCCATGTAAGGAATTCAACTTTATTTACAAGATCATTAGCCTTAATCCACAGCCTGGTCAAACAGTTTATGGCGAATATGAGATTGTAGTTCTGTCACTTTTGATGACGAAAGCGCGATGGCACGTGATTGGACGGGAGGTCAGGTGACACAGTTTGCTGATAGATATCAGTGCTGATAGTCAACAGCTCTCGCACTTTCGTAATTAAAAGCATCTGGACTACAGTCCAAACACATTCACACATGCGCAGATAACTGTTTGACCAGGCTGTGAATTAAAGCTAATAATAATTGAAAAATAATGTTCGATTTCTTACATGGACCGATCGTTTCACTTCATAAGAACTCAGTGTGTCATGTGCTTTGACCTCTTTCATCAGAACACACTATTTGAATAGGAGTGGTGGATTGAAGATTCAAATTAAACTCCCTCTGGCGTGTGATTGGTTAACAGTATGGCCAACATTAAATTCAATTTAAGTTTACTTGTATAGCACATTTCATAAAAATTATAGTTTCAAAGCAGCTTTACAAAAGTTGACATGGTCAACTTTTCTGTAAACACGTGCTTCAGCCTACATTTTTGTGAAACGTAAAATGTGTTGTTATGGGTACATTTCGTTGCACTTTTCTGATGACAAATCCACTAGAGGGTGCTGTCTACATCTTTGCAAATCTGAAATACGTTACTTAGAGTACGTTTTAGATACACATCCTTCTTGTATGTCAACAGGCGGGGCTTGTCAAACTACTGATATAACCCCAACCAATTATGTTTTCAAAAGCAAATGTATGAGAAAAGTGTGACCACATAGTTTTACCTTGATTTTACATTGCTTTACTCTCTTTTGTGGAATCGACTCGAACCATGCTTCACAAGTATAACATCGTACAAAGTAAGCTACTTAGTAAGCTGACCATGCCAGAAAGTTGTCCATATGGAGATAGACAGGTGAGGGAAACATATCTGTAATACAAATCATACAGTAGACACCATTACTTTGTTTTGTGGTATTTATTTGTTTCTGTGCAAAGAACTGCATGAAAATAATCCTTTATTTGTCAATAATATGCCCTTGAAAATTATCATTAGTGTGAAAAGGAACAAAACTTGTTGTCATACTGCCCCCTAGTGTCCATTTTACCTAAAAAACGCAATCAAATGTATATTGAAGTTCGTTTTTTTTGCGATTTCACAAAAATATAGGTCGCAAAGATAAAAAAAAAACCCAAAATAAAACGCTTTTAATGTTTTCATTTAAACTGTATATAGCCCATTTGTTTACTTGATATGCTATAAACCCTCATTTTTTCTCTTGTTTCTCGGCTGCAGTCACAGAGCTGGTTGGTGTTGACCACAGAAGGACAGTTGGAGTGACCTATCAGTTGTTTTTTAGCATGGGGATTCTCATCCTTCCTCTCCTGGCCTACTTTATAACAAACTGGCGCTGGTTACAGGTGGTCTTCACCGTACCGTACATCTGCTTCCTGACTTACTATTGGTAAGTGTTACTAAATGAGAACAACAGTTTCCAACTCGTCTCATTTTATTGCACGACCACCATGGTCGTTCGTTCGCAAACAAAACAATAACTCCCGCTCGCCCTGGAAGTGACCTCTTTATACGACATAAAAATCCTGTAGTGCAAGTACAGTAAAAGTGTCTGTTGGAAATATTACTGAAACTATGAGTAAAAAGTAGCCCTTTAAAAAAAACGACAAGAGTAGTGAGTATTACGCTATGAACAGCAGATATGTTTACATGCAATTTGTGCGTGTGTGAAAACGTAACATTCTGTTGTGCATTTAGGTAATGTTTAAGGGCGTTTAAGTCATCATACAGTAAACATCTATCTCATTAGTGACATGCAGTCTCTGGGTCATTGCATATAAAGATTTTGTTGATTTTTAGCTTAACCAATTCACCTATAACACATATCTTTGGATTGTGGGGGAAACCGGAGCACCCGGAGGAAACCCACGTGAACACAGTGTGAACATGCAAACTCCACACAGAAATGCCAGCGACTTTCTTGCTGTGAGGTGACAGCGCTACCCACTGCGCACCGTGCCGCCTTTCATTATTATTATTATTATTGTTGTTATTATTATTATTATTATATTTCTGTTGTTTTCATGTGTACATTGAGTTACACTCTGCTACATAAACATAAATCCATTATGTTCCATTATGTAAATGCATTATGAATTTCAGGTTCATCCCCGAATCACCACGATGGCTCCTTACTCAAAACAAGATAGCTGAAGCAGTGGAGATCACCAAATCAATAGCCAAAGAAAACAGGAAGACGCTGTCCAAGAAAATTGAGGTACAGAGACAGTATATGATACGCATGAATTTAAAACAATTACCCAAATGTCTCTTATTAATGCTTAAATTCCTCCATTAGACACTAAAGGATGACAACATAGACTCAGGCTCAACTGCGTCTTTCATGGACCTATTCAAGACTGCCAAACTGAGAACATACACCTTCATCCTCAGTTTCAACTGGTGTGTTTGATCCTAAACACTATGTTAAAAGAATAGTTCACCCAAAAATGAAAAGAATTACCTCATAATTTACTCACCATCAAGCCATCCTCAGTGTATATGACTTTCTTCTGTCAGACAAACACAAAATTTTATCTCGGCTCTTTTACATCCTTTATAATGGTGTTATATAGAGACTTTTATTTTGAAGCTTCCAAAAGCGCGTAAATCTGTCGTCAAGCTAACCCATACGCCAACAGGGGGTTAACACATGTCTTATGAAGTGGATGAATGTGTTTTTGTAAGAGCATTGTATTTAATTTTTTAATTATAAACTCCAATCAAGGATGTCTGGTGGCGGAATGCACGCTAAGTGCAACTAATATGTAGCATGATGTAAGATGCATTTATAGCAAAAGCCTTGGGAATAAACACGTCTCGCTGAAACCACTTACTACTAGTGATGGCTGACGTGAAACTGACGTTTCGACACTTTATCAAGATCTCGAAGGGTAGATGATTCAAATCACTGCTCTGAAGTGATTGGAAACACCCAGGTCATGCGACTAAAGTGATTTAAAAGATCAGGGTGATTAAATTTGACGAGTCTGCGTTTGATTAACAAAATCTCTGCCAGTATATAGTGCAACTGCACTGCCGGTGTCCTGAGTTTGAATCCTGGCTTGTACAAAAATTCTGGAATTTTATTCATGTTAATTTTTTATGACCAAAATAACACATTTATTCACAAATATTCATTCATTCATTCATTTTCTCTTCGGCTTAGTCCCTTTATTAATCTAGGGTCGCCACAGCGGATGAACCGCCAACTTATCCAGCATATGTTTTACACAGTGGATGCCCTTCCAGCTGCAACCCATCACTGGGAAACATCCATACATACTCATTCACACTCATTCACTATGGACAATTTAGCTTACCCAATTCACCTATAGCGCATGTCTTTTGACTTGTGGGGAAAACCGGAGCACCCGGAGGAAACCCACGCAAACACAGGGAGAACATCCAAACTCCACACAGAAACGCCAAGTGACCCAGCCGAGGCTCAAACCAGCGACCTTCTTGCTGTGAGGCGATTGTGCTACCCACTGCGCCACCGTGCTGCCTTATTCACAAATAGTTTATTCAAATGAAGAGTTTATTTGAAGAGAAAAGTCTTATACATTGAGGGTGAGTAAATTATTGGGTCATCTTCATTTTTCAGCTGAACTATTCCTTCAGGGTCAGAGAATTACTAAACAGGTCAAATTAGAGTGCAATCTTAGATGAGAATAGTGGAAAGTTTTGCGAGTGATTTACTGAAAATGTAAATTAAATAGCACCTATTTTTATCATTTCAAAGAGAAACCAGTGCTATAAAGGTAGCATACAAGCCGAGCCAATGATAAAAATTGTGTGTACATTTTACATACAGTACAGCCCAAGTAGAAAATGACTTAAGACGTGTTTTTTGGCTGTTAAATAATGATGCAAATCCAAGTCAATTTCCAACTGCAGGCTTTAAAGGGAACCTATTAGGCAAACATCTATTTTATAAGGGGTTTAAACAGTTGTGTGGTAACTGTGTGAATATAACCAGCCTCTAATGGTAAGAATTAATTAATTAAATTTTTTATAATCACACTTGATAAAAACAGTCTGCAGAAACACTATGATTGACATTCTCCCTTTGTACGTGTCATCATAGGGGGAAAGCCCTGCCTTATTAGCATAAACAGCCCTGACTGAGAAGTAGCCACTTTGCTATCACTCCGCAATAAGAGGGTTTGCACTAGTGTGACTGGTTATTAAATCTGGCCTTGCATACATACTGTACATCTTAACCTCATCTGTGCCACAGGTTCACCAGTGCTGTGGTTTACCAGGGTCTCATTATGAGACTGGGAATCCTGGGAGGAAATGTGTATGTGGACTTCCTCATATCTGGAATTGTGGAATTGCCAGCCGCATTCCTCATCCTCCTCACTATTGAGCGGATCGGCAGACGACTTCCATTTGCAACTGCGAATATTGTGGCTGGAGCAGCTTGCTTGATCACAGCATTCATCCCCGACAGTGAGTTAGCATTTCTAGCTTTAGATAAAGTTGATGAGAATCAATAAGCGCTTTATTTGGTACACCTTGCTAGTCCTCAATTAGACTCTCTAATATTCTCTCATAAAAATAAATATTTCTAAGAGACAATATTTCAAGAAAGTAATTAATTACAGTACTGAATTTTAAGTATGTCATTTAAATAGCTATGTCTGAAAAGTAATTTAATTACTTAATATGAGGTGTAAAGGTCTTGTGAAGTGCTTTGTAATCTGCATTTATTAATCTTGGACGTAATCTTAACTGAAACATGAAGAGAGGGTGGGACATAGAGTAGCTCCTCCCCCTTTAAAAAATGTCCAATAGCGTTTTGTTTTATCACCGTTCTGCCAGTGAGAGTGGTTGAGCTCAAGCGCATGAAATGAGAAACGTCTTGAAGGGGGTGGAGCATGTCATACAAGAGAGCATTTGATTGGTCAGAAGATTTGATGAGAAGCTGAAGTATGAGGTGACCTGAAAAAAAACATTGATTCATTTAGGCAAAAGTGACAAACTGCAAGCGTTACATGTTCATGACAGGTTTATATCTTCTAAAAATAAATGTTGTCACTGATTTGGAGCACACCAGCTTAAAAATATCCTGAAAACTAACATACTGATGCTAACATATAAAAAAACCTAATTGTAATTTCACAGGATTTTTTGTTATTTAATTATTGTTCTAGTTACAGGGTTCGAACAGGTCATGGAAATTCTGGAATATCATGGAATTTTAAAAGGTCCATTCCAGCCATTAAAATCAGGGAATTTTATAATTGTTTTTTTCTCCAAGTCATGAAATATCAGGAACTTTTCATTTTAGTTTCCATTTATCAAAATGTAATATGTTTCTGTGTCGTATCATGTTTTTTAATCACATTGTTTCACACGTTTTGCCTATAGTTATGGTTAAGTTATTTTTCAGCACCATTTTATTCCTTTTCCTGGTTGTTAGCTGGAAGTCGCCGAGTTGTACCTGTTAAAATCTGAGGTATATTATCAATTGTTACTCTCATAATGGCTGTTGAATTTATGAAAAATTATATTCATGCTCAAATTATTTTCATTGTATGCAAAGCACAACGGCTTGTTTATCGTTTGATTATGGGCCATGGAAATTCACATTTTAAGTCAGTAAAATGGCAATAAAAAGTCAGGGAATTTGACATTTGGCTAAGAGTGGGAATGCTTTAACCCTTGTGTGCAGTTGGGGATGTTTTCATCCACTCTGGGGGGATTTTGAGTCTTAGTTTGGCCACAACTTTCTCTGCGTTTCAGCAAATAGAATGAATTTTGGTGACATGATATTTTGACACATATTTTGGGAAATTGCTTCCTGAAAAAGATTGAAAAAGATTCAACAATACACTGTGGGCAAATTGACTACCCTTTCATTATGCTGGTAGCAGTTTTTGCCCCATTTATCATCAATTACAGTGCAAAAAAAGGTTTCTGGCTCAAAATTATATGGTTATATGGAATATGTGTGTGTGTGTGCGCGTGTGTGATAGACCTTTGCACACTTACCTTGATATGTTATAAAAAAATTAAAAGCAGCTCAGCTGTCAGAACATAGTAAACATAGTAAGTGCACACACACACACACACACACACACACACACACACACACACACACACACACACACACACTCTAATTTGTTGTTTTACTCCATAGAACTCCATATAAAAGTCAGAAACCTATTTGCCCAGGCCTATCGGAGGGGTTAATGTTGCTAATTGATGATCAACAGTAAAAATTAAAAATTTAACCTTTTCCCAACAGAAAAACAGCAACAATCAAGAATGCATGATTATTTGGTGTCATGGCTTTGCAAGCAAAAAATGTTGTTATAATGGAAGTCAATGGGGCAAAAACAGCCATGAACATAATGAAAGGGTAGTCAATTTAAAGAATACACAAGGGTTAATTACAATCTTTAACCAGCAGTTGATCAGGTGTACCAAATAAAGCATTTTTCTTGAAATGTTGTGTCTTCTACAGGTATGCTCTGGTTAAAAAGCGCTGTTGCCTGCGTTGGACGCCTGGGTATCACTATGGCTTTTGAAATGGTAGTGTTTGTGAATACCGAACTATATCCTACTGTTATCAGGTGAGTTTTACTGTGTGTTGTTTATTTCTTATCAGGCATTATTATGCAGGTACACTGATTAGTTCATTTCAAAAACAATTGCAGATGAAGTCAGTTTCTTGTGAAAGTCTGCTTCTGCCACAGAATTCATTCATTTTCTTTTCGGCTAAGTCCCTTTATTAATCTGGGGTTGCCACAGCGGAATGAACCGCCAACTTATCCAGCATATGTTTTACGCAGCGGATGCCCTTCCAGCTGCAACCCATCACTGGGAAACTTCCATACACACTCATTCACACACGTACACTACGGACAATTTAGCTTACCCAATTCACCTGTACCACATTATTTTGGACTTGTGGGGGAAACCGGAGGACCCGCAGACAGAAATGCCAACTGACCCAGCCGAGGCTCAAACCAGCGACCTTCTTGCTGTAAGGCGAATGTGCTACCCACTGCGCCACCGTGCTGCCCCTGCTTCTGCCACAGAATAAAAAATGTAAAAGGTTATTGTGACTTTTCATTTCACGATCCTGCCCTGATTCTTGGAGAATAATTCTATGCATTTTTATTATGTCTAGTTTACATCTCACAATTTAGACTTCTTTTATGCAATTCCAATTAAAGAAATGTGTGATGTGTTCTTGGTAGACAAAGTCAGAATTGTTGAGGTTATTTCTGGTACTTCTGAACATTTCTCCTATGAATTGTGAGTTTATAGTTCATATATTCTAATTCCAACTTAATAAACTCTATTATAAACACAATTATGGGATAAACTTGTAAGTCTGAAAAGTAATGTCAGAATTTTGAAGTAAAAGGTCACAATTAGCTTTTTAATTTTATTTATTTTAATCTGTAGCATAATCAAGCTTCAAATTGAATGTTACTTCAGGCCCGTAGCCAGGGGGGGTTCGGGTGGTTCGAAAGACCCACCCTTCACTGACAAAGGTCCAGAATTTGTCCAAAACATGAGCTCATTGTCCTATTTTGACTGCTAAGACATCATAAATTGTGAGAATAACCCATCAAAGGCTTTAAGACTGAGCAGAATGTGACGTAAGTGAATTCATCTTTCGCTACTGTATTGTTGTTAAATAGAGAAAACATTTTACAAGGAACTTTTATTTTAAATTATGAAAGAAAAAAATGACCAAATTTTAATACTAATTCGGCTGTTGTGGTTATCCATGAATTTTCAAATGTACTTTTTACAAGAGAGACTAGAAAAATCATCAAGCTCTACATTAAGCCAAATTCTGACTGAGGAAAGCTGAAGGTCAGTTTGTTATTTGCCTAATAAATGACAATAGGTTACAGTTTTTCATTTAAAACTTTCATTTATTTTCCTAATGATATATGATGTAACAAATTAGTATTTTAAAAATAAGTCTTTTTTTCTTCATATTTCTTTATTCTAAATCTTTAGGAAATATTTTTAGTAGATCAAAAAGTGTGGTTATGATGACCATCCGACAAGCTAATCCAGCTAAAAATGTCACTAAATGCAGTATTTAAACCTCATAATGAAATAGAAAATAAAGCAAATAACTGCAAAAAGATCCACTTTTTGAGAAAGAAGAACCACCCCTTTCACCAGGCTGGCTACGGGCCTGGACTTTTTTGTAATTCTGAGAAAACAACAAATTGTGAACTTGGAATGGCAAGGGGAAAGGGAGCATTCATAGTTTTTAACTCTCTATTCTACATTTTGCATTTGTTTCTCAAAATTGTGCGATATGAACTCTCAATTGTGATGTAAATAAATAATAATCCTCAAAAGCAGCTAGAAGGGAGAAAGTTAGGGCGATTCTAAGGGCCCATTATGATTAGGGGCCCCCTAAGACATTATCAGACCCACTGAACGTGACTCGCTCAACCCCCGCCCCACTAAACGTTCGCGACACGCTAACTCCCACCCCCCCACTGGACGCGTTCGCGACACCACTCAAAGCCGTTGTCATAAGGCTTATATATATATATATATATATATATATATATATAAGCAAGAAGGTCGCTGGTTCGAGCCTCGGCTGGGTCAGCTGGCGTTTCTGTGTGGAGTTTGCATGTTCTCCCCGTGTTGGCGTGGGTTTCCTCCGGGTGCTCCGGTTTCCCCCACAAGTCCAAAGACATGCGGTACAGGTGAATTGGGTAGGCTAAATTGTCCGTAATGTATGAGTGTGAATGAGTGTGTATGGATGTTTCCCAGAGATGGGTTGCAGCTGGAAGGGCATCCGCTACGTAAAACATATGCTGGATAAGTTGGCGGTTCATTCCGCTGTGGCAACCCCAGATTAACAAAGGGACTAAGCCGAAAAGAAAATGAATGAATGAATATATATATATATATATGACTGTAGATAGTAATGCTGTATGATGTTGTTTGGCTGCAGAAATCTAGGTGTTTCAGTCTGTTCTACGCTCTGTGATATTGGAGGGATTGTGGCACCGTTCCTGCTCTACAGACTCTCTGTCATCTGGCTAGAATTACCTCTTATCATTTTTGGTATACATATTAAATGATTTTATATTTATGCATCATTATTATGTATATTGTATATTAATAGTATATATGTATATTGTAATGTGTTAATTGGTCAGAAAAGCATACTGTATAACTGACAAAATTGTGTATGTTTTTAAAAGTATATATTGTATTAATCTGTAGATACACACAACATTTGTTTATTTTCAATACTGTATTTGTTTAAATCCATATTTTGCATGCTGATTGGTGTAATTACATTGCTATTAGCCAATAGGGTTTTGCTTCCCAGGCAGACTTTGACCAACTTTTATCTACAGTGAATATTCCGGCCATTTCTTTTTTTGTTTTAACAAAACAAATGATATATTAGAACAGCATTTAAACCCCATTCTCCTAACATTCTACACAGAAACCATACTATATCATAGCTTACTTTGACTTCCACTGGGAAATTTTACTTCCGGCCATCATAAATGTAATGTTGGGAAAGGAGGTTGTTAACAGTCCCGTGAAGTGCTTTGAAATGTTCATTTTTTATATTAAAATTTTTAAGTAATCTCAACTAAAACATGAATGGGTCAGTGTAGCTCCTCCCCTTTTTAAAAAAACCAGCCAATAGCGTTTTGTTTTTACCCCAGCTCTTCCAGTGAGATCAAGTGCATCAAACAAAAAGCAAATGAGAAGCATCATAAAGGGAGCTGGACATGTCAGATACTAAAGAGCATTTGATTGGTCAGAAGATTTGATGAGAAACTCAAGTATGTCCAAAAAATTATTGATCCATTTAGGCGGAATTTTGAATTTTAGAGCACAGTAGCTTATAGATATCCTTAAAACTAACATACTGATACTAAACAATCTAAAGAAACAAAATGATTGTTTCCTGACAGGTGCTCTTGCGTTTGTGGCTGGCGGACTGGTTCTGCTGTTACCTGAAACCAAAGGTGTGCCTCTTCCAGAAACCATCGATGACCTTGAACGTCCAAACAGGTGAGGTTTTACTTTCTGCGCATACACAATCTACCATGGTAACATTCCTCACCTTGAGCCTACTCACAAATGTGAACTGTACGTACAGAAACAAAGAAAACCATCTGCAGAGTCAACAGCTAGAGAATCTGATGACTTCTGATGTGACCAAAAACAAAGACGTTACAGCGGTTTGAGAGCGGATACAGCAACCCATCGTAACTTTATTATTATTATTATTATTATTATTATTATTATTATGTGATGCTGCTTGTTTCTTCTCACACGAAAATCAATTCTGACAAAAGAGAATGAATAAATTGGATTCTTTTTCATCCTCAAATTGCGAATTTGGTTTATATATTTAATCAGGGGCACGGTGGCTCAGTGGTTAGCACTGTAGCCTCACAGCAAGAAGGTTGCTGGTTCGAGTCCCGGCTGGACCAGAGGGTATTTCTATGTGGAGTTTCCATGTTCTCCCCGTGTTTGTGTGGGTTTCCTCCACGTGCTCCAGTTTCCCCCACAGTCCAAAGACATACGCTATAGGTGAATTGGGCAAACTAAATTGACCGTAGTGTATGAGTGTGTGTGTGAATGCGAGAGTGTATGAGTGTTTCCCACTACTGGGTTGCATCTGGAAGGGCATCCACTGTGTAAAACATATATCGGATTAGTTGGCGGTTCATTCTGCTGTGGCGACCCCTGATAAATAAGGAACTAAGCTGAAGGAAAATGAATAAATGAATATTTAATCAGACACAATAAAGAGATCAAATCAATGGACCGCTATTTGTCCCCAGCTGTTATTGTTTCCAAACTGATGATCTGTTACTGTATATTTTTAGAATATATATATTAGTTACTGTATTTTAATTTCCCATTACTTTTATATATAAAAGAAAAACTCCCAGTAAAACATAATTGTTTTAATGTGCTAGTAAATATTCTTATTGTATCACTTACTAGGGCTTGAACGTTGCATTGTGAACTGTTTGTATGGTGGAGCACAAATAAAGAGACTTTCTCAAAAAATAATGTTTGCCGACCATTTAATGTATTCAAACTATTTTTCCTTTACCAGATCTGATTACATTCTAAGGGGTTTAAAAGGTGGGAATTGTTACTGGGAATTGCCTGTTCGTAGTGGAAGACATCCGGCTTATCCTTCATATACAGTTGAAGTCAGAATTATTAGCCCTCCTGAATGATTAGCTCCCTTGTTTATTTTCTGTTTAAGGGAAAGAATATTTTTTTCAACACATTTCTAAACATAATAGTTTTAATAACTCATTTCTGAGTTATTAATTGATTAATGATGACAGCACATAATATTTGACTAGATATTTTTAAGATACTAGTATTCAGCTTAAAGTGAGATTTAAAGGCTTAACTAGGTTAATTAGGCAAGTTAGGGTAATTAAGCAAGTCATTGTATAACAGTGGTTTGTTCTGTAGACAATCAAAAAATATATATTGCTTAAGGGGGTTAATAATATTGACCTTAAAATGTTTTTTAAAAAACGAAAAACTGCTTTTATTCTAGCATAAATAAAACAAATAAGACTTTCTCCAGAAGAAAAAATATTATAGTAAATACTGTGAAACATTCCCTGCACTCTTAAACATCATTTGGGAAATATTAGAAAAAGAAACAAGAATTCACAAGAGGGCGAATCGTTTTGACTTCAACTGTAACTATTGAACTTCTGAACAGGGTCTGTTACTTAGAATATAACTTTATTTTCATTATAATTACATCATGAGTTGTACACTTAAATTCTGTTGTAGATCATTCGATTGATTTGACCAGTTCTCAGTTTTCCTTTATGCTGCGTTCAATCCAGTCGACAAACTTTGAGACTCGGGTGTAAACTCCCGGTTTCATGGGGTTAGCGCAGCCTAGACCCCATGATGTCACTCCCTGAAGGACGAAGGTGTTCTGTGCATAGCAGACGAGAGGTCCACCGCTGTCACCCTAAAAGAGTTTGAGAAGCAAGTCATAAGATAAAAATGTAGGTTTTAGCTTTTCCTAAAAAAAAATTGTCTTGTTTCTTGTCCAAATATCCAGTAAAAGTTTGTTAATCGAGAAGTAATTCATAGATGAGTTAAAATGTGGGGTGGCACGGTGGCTCATTGGTTAGCACTATTGCCTCACAGCAAGAAGGTCGCTGGTTTGAGTCCCGGCTGGGTCAGTTGGCTTTTCTGTGTGGAGTTTGCATGTTCTCCCCGTGTTGGCGTGGGTTTCCCCCACAGTGCAAAGACATGCGCTATAGGTGAATTGAATATGTGTGTGAATGAGTGTGTGAGGACATTATATTATATATAGGCAGCTTTATGGGGTTTTGAACTGATCAAATAAAGTCACTGAATCTATACTTTTTTTTACCCCTAAAAAGGCTTGAATGCTCCCATACCTGGCAACTGTCAGTTCCCCCTTCTATGTTTCCCGCACACATTTCATGGTCCTTCACGCGTCCGTTCAGAAATGATGGACGGTTACAGACTTTGTTCTCAATTACAGGAAAACCGGTCTCTTTCAGGTAGCCTTCTCCACCAGTATCTAAGAGACAGAAAAGCTTGAAGATATGTACATTGTATAATCTTTAATCATTTGTTATATTTTTTATAATAGTTTGATCTATTTTCTTATACAGTACTTACTCTGTGTCTCCCCCCATCCTGTTACGTAGCATTCAGTATTGCTCGGTACAATGTAGTCTTTTTCTGGTAGACATACAGGTGACACCTTATCATTTATTAATGCAGGCCTAAAATCAGACAAAATCATAATATCGCTTTAACAAGAAACAAGGTTGTTGTATTAGACATGGCTATCGCTTCAAAAGCCAGAATTACATTTAATTTAACATAAAATCAGGATATCAATACTTAAAGGAACACTCCCCTTTTTATTTTTATTTATTTATTTATTTTTTAAATATGTAATTTCTTGCATCAGCACTTTTAGCTTAGCTTAGCATAGATCATTGAATCGAATTACACCATTAGCATCTCACTCAAAAATGACGGATGAGTTTCAATAAGTGAGATTCTAACGGTCTAATCCAATTCAATGATCTATGCTAAGCTAAATGTGCTCCTCCCAGACCAAGAGATCAACTGAGTGGATTCAAAAATGGTAAAACCCAACTATTTAACTCTATTTTATTTGAAATGGAGTGTTCCTTTAAGTGACAAGTGTACATTTTGCAACTGGTACATTATTTACTCATATGCGTGTCTACATATTTACCTTTGCTACTATTTAAATCACTAAAACATTACACACTTTCACTGCTGTGTGTGGGTTTTTTTGTTGTTGTTTTTTACTACAACAGATATCGGTTTACAACAAAAGACTGTAACCTGTCCAACTTGAGAAGAGCAATGTCAGTTCCATCTGGTCCCTTAATAATCTTTGTAACATCTCGCTCCTGTTTTGATGATTCGGTTGCTCGCTCTGTGTGGATTCCTAGCATGATCTTGTAGGCAGATGGATGTTCAGATCTGCAAAATAAATGGTACAAGTTCATATACTCCATAAAGTATTAAATAGTCACCTTTAAGCAGTTGCGGAAAGAGTACTGAAAAATCATATTCAACCATTACTTGCCCAAAAGAAATGTAGTGCATGTAAATGAATCTGTTCTAAATGCTACTCACATTATGAGTGAAACGTAGCCCTGCTAGAAGTACTCAAGAGTAGTAGTACGCTGTGAAAATTATTCCAACATTATACCCTGCTCATTAAAAATGTAGCTTTAACCAGCTCCATTTGTGTGTGTGTTTCTAAGTGTAAGTTGTTAAATCATTTCCCATTCATGTACTATAGATTTCAAATGTGAAAATAATTTAAAGTCAGAACATTATATTACTATATAAGCAGAGATGCCCAAAGTAGGGCCTGCGGGCCAAAGTTGGCCCATTGCAACCTTTGATTAATTATAAATGAGATTGTTTTTGTTTTTACTGTAATAAGTTCATTATTAAATGTAAAAATAGACTGTATTAGTTAATATAAAGCAACGTTTTCTAGTTATTTTAAAATATTATTAAATAAATTAAGAAATTACTCTTGGCAATTATAATTACCTTCGGCCCACTAGCCTCAAAAAAGATTTTTGGCCCTTCATAAAAAAAAGTTTGGGCACCCCTAATATAAAGCTATAATAAACTGACTGAAAGCAGGTTGATGCGTTTACATGCGGAGCGAAATCTGTGGAATATAAAAATGTAAAAAAGGGGCAAAAGTCTAGCTGTGACAATATGTTAATCCTTGAACCCTAAATAACCAGCAGGCAGTGCGGCAGGCCAAGCTCATGCAGCACTGATAGAATATATGCAATGTGAGCAAGTGTTTGAATATGTAAAATTCTGTAGTGCATTGGTTGGTTATTGTTTAAGATCAAATGGTGATTTCAAAGTAGGAAGTTATCCATGAGTGTGAATGGGTGTTTCCCAGTGCTGGGTTGCGGCTGGAAGGGCATCCGCTGCGTAAAACATATGCTTGAATACCTGCTTGGCAACCCCTGATAAATAAGGGACTAAGCCAAAGGAAAATGAGGGAAATTAATGTTTGCTGCATTTATAAAATACCCGTGTCCTGAGGTCGGTCTGTCTAATGTGATTTTTCTTTGCGCAATTTGATTGGACAGGAGTCACAGGTCTGTTTATTCTACTTAGCCAATCACCACAGACGAGAAAAAAACAAACATGAATTAGTGACTGCAGGTTGAAATGAAATAGCACAGTAAAAGCACTCAAATGTACTCAAGTAAAAATCAAAGTACACATTTTTAAAACTACTGAATAAAGTACAATTCTTGGGAAAACTACTCAGTTACAGTCATTTGAGTATTTATAATCCATTACTTTACACCATTGCCTCTAAGCTAGAGAAGTGAATGGCTGTATGAGACAATAATACAAAACTGACCACATACCTCTCAAGGCAGTGCGCTGCAGTTACGACCCATTGTGGATCAATTAACGTTCCACCACAGAAATGAATTTTGCCTCTGGTTTGAGAGAAAATGACAGTTAATAACGGCATATAGTCCTGGCATTGAGGACCAAGGTGAACTGAAGGGTAGCTTGTTTGTATACCTGGTCCTAAGACTGATCTGCCAAGGCCAGGAGTGTGGTTTGGAAACACATCCCCCAACAATACGCCCAAAGCAGCGCTTGGGCTTTACTGCTGTTTGTCCACATTTCAGACTCTCTGATTAGAAAGGAAATGCATATTATGAATGTTGCATAGCAAGTCTATTATAGCCCCATTTCAAGAGTAAAACTGAGAATCCTTACCACAGTCTGGGATCTGACAGTAATCCCACTTTTTACTTAGGTCTGTTGTGTAACACCAAGGTCCATTTACATCACTGTCTGGGTTTCTGCATTGCTAAGGGGGCAATCAGTTGAAAAATGGTTAAAATGTAATTAATTTTACCTGAATTCTTGCAAATTGCAAAAGAACTTGCAAAAGTTCTTGCAAATTCTGCATCGGCCTACATTAGACTCTAGACCCTTGTCTGGATGCGTTTCAGGGGTAAAACTGGCATGCTGATGAGGGGTCATTGACCTCCATGCTTGGCAGGTCACTCCCATGACAGTCATGGAGGTGGCGCCCCGGTATTCTGCTCCATTGCCAATTTTACAATCTTGTTAAAAGAAACAAAACACATTGTAGCTCACGCCCTCCCTTAGACCCAGTGGTACCTTTGACATCTAATATAATTTATTAGCTTCTTAGTGGATGCACCTGTTTCTGAAGGAGCAGATTGATCTGGAGTAGACTGAGGTGGAGTAGACTGTGTTGGAGTTGTAGCTGCAGGTTTGGCAGGAGGTTCCTGTATGTTGGGCTTGTTGTTACACCGCTCAATATTGCAGTACTCCCACCGAACTGTGGGATCTGTGGTGTAGCACCAAGGCGCTCTGTCTCCATCTGGGTTCCTGCACAGGTTTCTCCTTAGATCTCTGCATAAATCCCGACATGCGCCAGAGGGGAAATAAGTAAAACCAAAGGTTGCAACAGTTGACACGGTTTGATGTTGTTTTCTTACGCTTTAGGAAAATTCTGAGGTGTTTTGGAATGTCGATGGGGTTCCATGGATGTCCAGAACTGGCATTTCTTTCCGCTTATGGTCTCAGACATGACACCACGATATGAGCTTCCATCACCCTCATAACATTCTTCACCCTGAGGGATCACGGGCTCCTCTGGGAATCATATATTTACATTACTTAGGGCTCTTTTATCAGTACTAGGAGTATATGAAGCAAATGTTAAAGAAATAGCATCAGAATATGTTAAATGTTTTTTGTAATGAGTCCTTCAAAACAAACCAGGTCTAGGTTGATCTCCACAACTAGGCACGCTGCAGTACTCCCAGCGGGTCTCAGGATCTGTAGTGTAACACCATGGACTTCTTTCATTATCAGGGTTTCTACAGTAGTTCCCATCAAGGCCTCTGCAATAGAAATACAATTTAAGATGTTTTGCATTCTGTGTGCAGAAAATATTCCCTTTTTGTTTGGCATACTAAAGCAAGTCATAGTTGTGTTGTAAAGGATAGCTCATGCTATGTAAAATCTGTCTGTTTTGTTCTTCTAGTTCAATTTTGTCAATCCCTGAACATAGATGGCCCAGTATTGTGGAGTTTAGCTTCAACACACTAGCAAGTTTCTAGCAACTCTGAAGGCCTCAATTAGCTGTTTCAGGGTGTTAAAATATGGGTAAAGCTAAACTCTTGAAGAGCAGGAGTGGACACATTATTCAAGGGTTCCAAACTCTGTTCTTGGAGTGCCTTTTTATTTATTTTTTAAAGAGCTTCATTCTGACACTTCTCAAAACCAGCCTGTAATTTTGCAGCTATCCCGAATATCTTTATTATCTGCTCCGTAATGTAATGCACATTTATTGTGCTTTACTTATTGTGCTTTGATTGCTTTACAATCTTCTGCATAAAGAGTGCAGCTGCTTTTTGAACTAGTGTTGCTTTCATCAATGAAAACTATGACTAAATATCTTCATCAACAAACCTATATTATGCAACCTTTAAAACGAGATGAGATGCGATGGAAAAACAAAATAAAAACTATGCTAAAATGTATCTGAATTTTCGCTCACTAAAACAAGACCAAATGAAATGTTTTAACGTTCTAAATCAAAACCTGTCCCATAAAACCCAACATGTTGATGCTTACTTGCATGGGTAATTTTCTGGAGATCTGGAATGTTTGTGAGGACTTTGGGATGTCCATTGCTGGCAGGTTTTTCCTGTGATTGTGACCGAAATTGTACCCCTGTAGGAACTACCTTCTCCACTTGCACAGGTAAGCTCAGGTACAATTGTCGGTGGTTCAGTTGCTAAAAGAAATGAATGACAAGTTAACAATTGAAACAAAACTTTAAGTTTCATATTGACAAGACCATTGCTTACTGCATCGAGGGATGGCGCAAGCTTCCCAGCGTTTGGATGAACTGGTGGTGAAGCACCAGGGCCTGGGCTCTCCATCGGGATTCCTGCAATAATTTTCTTCCAAGTACTTATCAGGAAGACTACAAAAGACAGACCACAGTCAACGAATGCACAGAATAGGCTATACCCCAATTGGACTTTAAATAATAAGGTCTTACGCTGAAGGGAGGTAACCATGGTTTTGTGGTTGCTGAGAATCCCAGCGTTGGCAGGTAAATCCACTCACAGTGGTGGAGATTTTCCCTCTGTAGTTTTCTCCACTGCACTGCATACATTCCTCTGCAGATATTTAAGGGCACATTTAAAGGACAAATCACTTGTGTTACCTTGTACATTCCCTACAAGAATTGCTCCAAATTAAATTGAGCAACTTAATCCCTTCACAAAAGGCTCTTCCACAAGACCATAATGCTTTGTTTCCTCTGAGTGGTACGGTACAGTAAAATATGAAGGCTTGCTTTTCCACTGCCAGCAGTACTCTTACTTGCATCTTGGCATGTGGCTGTTTGTCACAAGAATAAGAAAAGCTTTGCTTGACCTTTGTTCATTGCTGTGCGCCGTTGTTGTTTTATTACAATGTAATGTTTCAACTGTGTGTTTAAAAATGGCACTTCCAGTGTTGTTTTTCTCTGGTCTTGTTGCATGCGTAAGTGATGATTCTCAGTAAACCAATAGCATTCAGCAGCGAGTATTCCTCCAACCTTTTTCCATACTGTTGTGCTAGGCACCCTTGCGAAAGGGTCCCAAAATGCACGCTATGTTTCACTATTTTGGTACTTTTATCAGTGGAAAGGGAAATAAATGCGTACTATATTTAACTGTACCGCACCGTAACCACTCAGTGAAAATGAGTTTAAGGTACATGATCATTCATAAATTTTGCATGATTCTATGTAGCAAATCTTCTCAATTTATAATTATCAGTGTTATGATGTTACTAGGGGTTTAGATGTAGGATTTGTTTATAAAGCAAATGACCTACTCCCTCATTTCAAATGAAGGCAACGGTGAGGTTTTGCATGGGATTTCTCCATCCATCAGTATGATTTCTCACCATTATTTACCAGTTTAATTGCTAAATGTACCTGTGCAGTCTTGGATATTGCAGTGCTCCCATCGTTTCTCAGGATCTGTGGTGTAGCACCAGGGACCGCCCTTATCTCCGTCTGGGTTTCGACAAAAGTTGGACTCCAAATCTGCTTTTGGGTAAGCTTTTGGTGTTATGCTGTGGAAAGATTTGATTGAGGTTAACTAGCTGTAGTTTCTAGTCATTTTGCTGCATCATGAATCACAAGTTGAATACATACTTTGGTACATGAGGAAAAGATCCCTCCCATCGCTGACATGTTTTCCCTGATTTTGTCTTGGATTTTGTCCCTCTGTAGTCCATGCCAATGCCATTTACACATTCCAGTAAGTACTCTGTATGAAGGAATTTAATTGATTACTTACAGCATACTTAAAAATGTGCATTGTGTTCTAGTACACTTCATTTACTAATGATGTTGATATAGAACTGTATAATGGTAGTTACTGTATATTCTTTATACTGCACTACTGCAATGGTTTTTTATTAAGTTTGTGACACTTTTCTCATAGAAAAGATGCTAGATGCAAATCCTGGAAAGTGACTTAATACCTTTTCATAAAGTAAGCTATAATTCTTTTTATATCTATTTATGTTAAAAACCAGCTCTACAGTTTGTGACCATTTTAATACGTTTCATGTTTGATTTTAAGGACTTTGTGACAATATTTATGTTATGGTGCTGGATCACAACATGATTTCATTTGTAATATCTGGGTCCTAAAGCACTACCAGTGAACTTCCAATCCAGCAAATGCTTTTAAAGACAACATGGACCCTTTTCACATTTCCGGGTTTCTCAGTAGCGGAAGGCGTCACAGCTGGGAAAACTCAGAGCGCAGTGAATGGGAGAGTAACACAATATTTTGCTCAAATAATAAAAGAAAAACTCCACCATGGTGTTATTAAGGCTTTCAGAAAAAGGAGAAACATTTGTGTGAGACTGATAACGGCTGCCAGAAGAGAGAATAACGTCAAATTTACTCTCAGCCCCATAGACGCTGCATTAGAAACACCTGGCACAAGCGGTAATTCGTTTTTTGTAATTTGATGCAAAGATGATATAATATGTTCATAAATACATATAAATGTTTACGATTTAAAAAAATAATAAAAGCTTTCAAGGATTTAACATTATGATGACCGTTAAACATTAAAAACTGTTAAAATTGTAGCTAAAAAGCCAAGGAGCTATCATTGCTGTAACTGTATTGCACAACATAAATTACTAACATTCGACAGTTTCTTATTTTATGCTCATGTGTGTTTAATGTATACAATTTTTAATGATCTTGCACCACCACCTCTCAAACAATGTGTGATGGTCTGCAAGGACAATATAAGAGAGACTAGGTCATCGGTTAGAGGTGATTGTTCAGTTAAACATAAGAGAACTGCTTTTGGACAGTTTTTTCAGTCAGAGCAGCAGAAAGATGGAATTAAATACCAGTGCATATTAAAGAGAGTACCACTTTTAATCATTTTAAAACTGTTCTTAAAATTTGGCTTAAACAAAATCAAATATGCAACCATTGATTTGATTTCATTTAATTGACTATGATGTGTATTGGGCTGTTTTTAAAATTGTTACATTTGTTACAACTTCCTGCCTAGGGACTACAGATGTAAATTAGCTTTATAGCTAACTCTGGTACAACATGTCATGTTGTACATTGTCCCTGCATAAATAAATAAATAAATAATAAAATAAACGCGTCATAGCAGGCTTGCGAAAAGGGTCCATAAAGCTGAAACATTTCTCTCTCTATTTCGGGTAAGTGGAAAAAAAACTTTTGATAATTTTCCTATCTAAAGTTTGATTTTTAATGAGAGTATAGTTCCTAGACTTATCGGCCTAGAAAATATCAACGTTTCATTTTTCTGTCTAAATACACAGTGTAACTACAGAAGAGTGAAGCTTTAAATAAGAAAATTATCAAAACTCTTTTTTTCAATTACCCGAAAAAGAGAGAGAAATGTTTCAGCTTATTGTTTTCCTAAAAAGCATTTGCTAGATCAGAAGTTCTCTAGTATTGCTTTAGGACCCAGATATTACTTAAATTGTGTGATTTTTTTTTTTTTTTTTTTTTTTTTTTTTTTTTTTGAGCGGGAAGCTAATGGACTAATCGGGTTCAATTATTTATGCTAAGCTAAGCTAAAAGTGCTCCCACCAGACCCAAAGATTTGCTATATGGATAAAATAAAATAGTAAAACTCAACTGTTTAACTCTGTGATTTGTAAAATGAGCCTTAAAAGTGGAGTGTTTGCCTTTAATATATCTGCATGAGCAATCCCTCATTGGATGATGGATTTTTAGATAGTCTTCTTCACTTTGTTTACTGACATGGACCAAACTACACTTTGATAAATGTGGATTATATATTAACTCAGGCTCTTGAAAAAATAAAACAAGAAAAAGCCAGTCCCTATTAATTCCAAGTGTACTTAAAGCTTAATACAAACAAGAGAAATGCATGCTTAAATTATTTAGAGGGTCTGCTGTTGAACTATTAAAACCATAAAATACTGGGTTAGATGATAAAATCTCACCCTTTTTCTCATAGAGGGCAGCACTCATTCTTCGCAGTATTTGATCAGTTTTTGAGTTGGCAGGTAATGTTACACAATCCTGATCTTTTTCGATGTACAAGAAGGACCTGAAAAGCACATATATATGCAATTTTTTTAATTAGAATAGCATTCATGATCACTCATTAGACTGCTATAGTGCTAAACAGTATATTTTGAAGGTTTTAATAATGCACCTGCATGTAAAGGAAACCTCTTTGTTACACTTGACGGCACATTCCTCCACTGTATTGACAGTATATTGAGATTTAGGCAATTTCACTATCCAGGCCCCATCTGTTTTAATATATGCTTCCAGAACATCTGTAGAAATATATAAAAAGGTAGGTCACAAATGCATGTTTTATCAATAAGCTTAATTCAGAATATGCCTAAAATATAAAGACATAATCTTTGAACTGCAAAGCTTTTTTGTGTCAAACATGAACTAAACTCCTTACCTGTGCTTTGGCTGTGACTCCTGAGGAAACCTGGTTGTATTATGATCATGTTAGTTATATAAAGATAAGCAAATGCTAAATTAGTATTTTTTTTTAGTCACTTATAAAATATAAGATAAATTCAAATCATTTTAAGCGTGCTTACCTGTATAAAGAAAAAGACCAAGTAAAATAACTGCTTTGTGTACCTCCATGTCGGAGCATTGACAAGCAGGGACTTTGAGAGGTTTTCAATCTTTTAAACATGACAGTACAACAAACATCACCGGCCGTCACTCATCAGTCAATCATTGTCCTAACAAGGACATGGACCAGGTCAAAAAGTGTTTGATTTGTCGATCAGTTTGTTTGAACCCATCATTACTGTTTATGATCACATGATTTATCAAAGAGTTGTTGTTTTTTTAATTTGATTATCAACTTTGGTTTTACTTTGCATCTGCAAATATTCATAGTAAATTGCACTGATTAAAAAAAAAAAAGACAACCATGACAAGCAGAGAGAGAGTCATCAAATAAAGCAACTGATTATACAAACTACAAGATTGTTTACTGTTTTATATATAT
>CAIGQW010015581.1:17919338-17953360 GCA_903798125.1 Danio choprae
AAGACCCCAAAATGTCAACAATTGTGTTTAAGGCAGAAATGTACAAATAATTAAACAAGCTGCATTATATATTAATTCAGTCCTTCTAAAAAGCACGTTCTCATCAGAGACACAAATCTACAAGTTAATTATCAACTGAGAATCCTGGAGCCGTCCTACGCTACAATACAAACAGAACAACCTAATTTTGCAATTCTGAACACTGTGTCAAGCAACCATGAATAAACTAGAGCAATCAAGATTTGAGCTGAAGTGCAAATGGAAGACAAAATGACAAGAAAATAAGTCAACAATATAAAAACAGACCAATGAAAACACGCAGAGTGTGTACAAAATAGCTTTAGCTTGTTTTCCCCAGTCTACACCCATTCAGGAAATCTTTAAAAAGCAATAAAGGTATGGCGTCTTAATCTGGTATCAGTGTTTACAGTTACTATAACTACTACAGTTGAAGCTGTCGGCCACAGATTGTGCATGGCTCCACAAGTCTCTGCAAGTCTGTGTACTTCAACCAGAATTAAGAAATAATCAAGGTAAGTTGTGTTTTTGGTGGCTTTAAGTAGCACGGAATAAATTGCATTGTTCATTTCATTTGAGGGAGTTGTATTCAGTTTTTTCAGTTTCATTTATGTTACAGGTCTTTTGGTTCAGTAAAGATGTGTGGAACCGATATCGTTTTTATGTTAACCACTGAATGTAGTTTTTAAATCCTTAAATTAATTTTTTATTCAATGCTGTTGCAGTTAAAGCAAATAAAATGTCACTAGATATTATATAGTGCACCTCCAATCCAACAATCCTAAAATGCTTTGTGATTTGTTACTGTTGATCAGGAACAGTGTAATGTCATCTCTCATATAAAATCTTGTCTGTTTTATTATGACATTCTAACAATAAATGCTGTTTTGATCCAAATTCATTGGATTTACTACATTATTTTATGGTAAGTGGTTGCAAACAATTTATATGAGTTTAAACAAACAAATTAAATTCAGTGATGTTCAATCTAATTTGTTTGTTTAAATTCAGCCCATATAAATTGTATGCCATTGTATAACCACTTACCTTAAACAAAGTAAATCCAATGAATAATTTGTTTCGGTGTATTTGTTAGGGGGACAAAAAAATCACTATACTGTCTAGGTTCTAAAAGAAATACCCATACTTTCCTTCCATTTTAACCTTAATTATAGCACCAAATAAACATGAATGATCAGATCATGACATAACATTACATTATCCTCAGGCAAGTCATGCTTAAGTCAAGCCATGAGCATTTATTTGTTTGTTTTTGTTTGCTGCAAGATAAAATAACCCTTACGCTAAAATGGTTCTTTGTGTTTATTAGGATAGTTCAACCAAATATAATTTACAAACCCTTTACTTACCATCAGGTGGCTCCAAACCTTACTTTTATTTCTCTAATATTATGAAAGATGCATCATATTGTATTTTGAGGTTGTAATACTGCCTAGGCAAACTGATAGACATCCATAGTCATTAAATTTAAGACATTTTAAAAAAATGTATGTCGTGACCAACGAAACTTAAGCAGGTTTGTAACAAGTGTTGGGAAAATTATCTAAATGATGACAGAATTATTATTTTTTTCTTCTGTTTTGGGAGGGTGAACGTGAACTATCCCTTTAAGTTTAGCGGTCTTTATTTCCCGCCTTTTTAGTTTCCAGTCAGAACTTTAACTGACACACACTTTATAAATATTAGGTTTTCTGGAGCTCAACCATTAACTAATGTTACACAGACTGTCAAAACCTCTGTCAGGTAGCTAAATTGCTTCTTTATTGAAATGTCTACAACTGAAATGTCTAAAAAAAAACAAAAAAAAACGTTTTTTTACTTGCGTGTACATTTTCTCGAGGGTGATGTCTGCAGAAATACCCCAGAACCGAACAGCCCTGGAAACCTGTTCAAGTCCAAAGGCTGGCTGTTTGGAGTGTCTTCAGAAACTTCCCATGAGTTCACCTAAACCCAGTTTACCATCAACATCTTTGAGTCTGGAGGTGTTGAAGGAACAGCGGAAATCTGAACCGGACAGAGCCACCTGCCAAACTGCACAACATAACGTTAAAACATCTCGAAGTTTCCCTCTGGAGGTCAGTCTCAAGATATTGGTTGATTGAGTTATTAACATCTGTTATGTTAAATTAGTTTTAATTGTCTTAATGGTACCTTTAGATGGCATTGTTACACCAAGTAATCACAGGTATCAGGAAACGTGCTGATGAAAATGTTCGGATGTTTAATGGCCCTGACTTTGAGATAAACATTTGTGAATTTAAAGAGACACAAAGAGAAATTATTTTTTTGACAACATTTCAAAGAATTGGCAGCACGGTGGCGCAGTGGAAGGGCATCCGCTGGGTAATAACATATGCTGGATAAGTTGCCAGTTCATTCCGCTGTGGTGACCCCTGATTAATAAAGGGACTAAGCTGAATGAGTTTATAGTTTTAAATATAGTTTTGTAGTTTATAAGTATAGTTATATAAAGTTATATAACTGTAGCTATAAAAGGCTGTACAGTTATACAGTAAAGCTATACAGTATGGTGGTGTGGAGAGCCTAACCCCCACCCCCCATTATCGTGAAGCGCTTGGGTGTATGGCCATACACAATAAATACACATAACACATTACAAGTATGTGGTTAAATTGTCAGTTGCTTAAATTGTTTGTGATTCCATCTGACATCTGTTAACACTGAAAGTAATTACAGAAAAATGATTAGTAAATAAATTATTACTAAAGCTTAAAATTACAAGTACATCCCCATCAGTAACAATTCTATTAAAAAAAAATTGTTTTGTTGCAACTTATAAGTTTAGACGGTATAGTACAGAACACTTGTTTAATTTAATTTGTTCATTCATTTTCTTTTCGGCTTTATATAACTTTATATAACTATACTTATAAACTACAAAACTATATTTAAAACTATAAACTCATTCAGCTTAGTCCATTTATTAATCAGGGGTCACCACAGCGGAATGAACCGCCAACTTATCCAGCATATGTTTCACGCAGCGGATGCCCTTCCAGCTACAACCCATCACTGGGAAACATCCATAAACACTCATTCACACATACACTACGGACAATTTAGCTTAACCAATTCACCTGTACCACATGTCTTAGGACTTGTGGGGGATAACGGAGCACCCGGAGGAAACTCACTCGAACACGGGGAGAACATGCAAACTTCACACAGAAATGCCAACTGACCCAGCCGAGGCTCGAACTAGAGACCTTCTTGCTGTGAGGCGATTGTGCTAGCCACTGCGCCATCGTGACGCCCCTGTTTAATTTAATATGTGATTATATTTCTTTCTCAACAGAATCAAGGCCAAAAAGAGCTTCTTCTTCAGCTTCAAGTGCAGCAGCTGCAGAGGGTTTTACAGGAGCAGAACACACTGCTCTCGCTCATCAGTCCTGGTACGACTGCAAAAACACTCAGAACAAGGATTCAACTTGCTTATGGTTGCTGGTTATCTGGTTACTGAGAAAACCATATACAATGCTCAGCATATATGAGTACACCCCTCACAAATCTCTCATTTAAATTAATATTTTCTATAGAAAGCTTTATTATATTTAAATTTTATAAAAAATAAATAGTAAAAAATATATATTTTTAAATATTATATTTGTGCATATGCATTAGATTAGTCAATACTGAAGCCAAATCTGGAGCTAATCTAACAAAATAACTTATGATTCACACTTCCAAAATTTGCCCTTCCAGCTGCAACCCATCACTGGGAAACATCCATACACACTGATTTACACACATACACTACGGACAATTTAGCTTACCCAATTCACCTATAGCGCATGTCTTTGGACTTGTGGGGGAAACCGGAGCACCCAGAAGAAACCCACGCAAACACGGGGAGAAATATTTCAGTTAAACAGAAAGTGGGGAAAAAATATATAGCGGGGGTAATCATTCACAAGGGCTAATAATTCTGACTTCAACTGTATATTTTTAAGCATTACCACTAAGCCACCAGCACTACAGATGCAGCATTTAAACTGACCACACTGTCTTTATTACAGAACTTTGCTTTCTCTTGCAGGACTGATTTTATCTCCTACATTCTTAGCACCCGGGCAAGTCCAGACACCTTCGAGCCTTTCAGAAACTGATCTCCTCAACTCTGCTGGGAATTCAGATGCCTTCAAGGAAAACTCAACCAAACCCACCTATTCTGGTGAGCTGGAGAATGACTCAACTGAGAACAGCAATGGTACAGTAGAAAGTCCTTTATCTTTATGGTCTTCAAAAAAAAATCTATATTTACAAAATTCACCTTGACATTCACTATGCATATACATATCAATACTCAAAAACAATGATTAAAAAAAGAAAATAGTGCATACTTGCACATTTCATCCTCTGTGACTGACAGAAAAGTCTCTTTGAGTAATAAATTCCAGTTAAAGAAAAACCAGACTGTCTGTGACTACAGATCATGAGTCATGTTTACAAATGCCCAACATCACAAAAAGTCCAGTATGTCATGCAGACGTCATGTAAACAGGTGACAGAAATTGTACACATAAAATCATAAATTGAAATGCATAATGACTTCTTGACATTTAAACTTCATAATTCAGCAAAAAACAGATGAAAATAAAATAGTCACAGTGCCTAAAATATACACCTGTGCAGTTAACTTTTAAATGTAAATCTACAATTCAGGCTTTGGTTAAAAAAATAATCATTTAAAAGCGTAAATCTTAGTTTAAATATGAGATTCTGCACTTTCAATTGTTTGGGTTTGATTCCCAAGAAAATCAAATGATAAAATGTAAATGTCTACATTGAATGCAATGAATGTCTCTCCCAAATGTAGAGATGTAAATGGGGCAAGTTGACAATTATGCTTTTTTTTCTATTCAAAATTAAACATAATAGAATTGGGTCAAAGACAAAGAGCATCAAATAACAACAAAAAAAAGTTCTGTGTTTTTTTCATACATTATAATATGTCCTGTTTATATTTTTCTCATCAAAATATTGACTGTCATACTGTACAGTTGCAATGATTTACAGAAGACACTCACTAAGATTGTATATTTACATATTATTATTACATTCAGTGTAATAATAGTATAAATACCTAAGAGTCTTGTCAGGCATATTAATAATCATTATTTTATAACATATTAAAAGACTATTTAATTATCACAGTGAGTGCAGCCCCATAATATTAATTAATTGTCATTTTAAATGTTTATACTTTGCCGCTGTACTTCAAAATATTAATAATTTAAGATGTATACCGTTTTATTTTTACATTATTATGCTACACTGAATGAAAACTGAACTTTACATTACTACTTTGGCATTTTATTTATACAAACATTAAATTAGCTTCTTTACTTTATCTTATATGCTGTCTATTGACATCAAATCACTTGTGAATTCATTTGATGCAGACACCAAAACAGGACGTCTGATATTCAGCAGCATCTTAATTACATAGTTCATTCATCTGCGGTGTCATCTAAATCTTCCTGTTGTTCTTTCTCCACCAGAAAGGGCAGATAGATTGATATGTATAACTTCTTAAATTTACCGCTGCTAAGGCAGTACAGAATCGGATCCAGCAAACAGTTTAGATAAGACAGACAAATGAACGCGTCATACAGTTTAACAACAGCAACTTTTTCCTCTTTCATCACAAGCCCCATCTTTAACTGCACCGCTCTTGTAATGGCATATGGCAAAAAGCAGATCGCAAAGACCAGAACCACCGTAGTGACCAGGAACATGGCTTTCCTCAGCTTAGTCTTGTCTCCTATCGATTTCTGACTTCTGAGTCTTTGGATAATCCGAATGGAGCAGTACACAAGAACAAGAAACGGGATAAAAATCTGCGTAAAAAACACGATCTCTCTCAGTATAACAACAGGGCTGAGATCTTCATCATCACTTTCTTTGGTGTTGCATCTGATGAAACTTTGCATCATAGCCGGGATGGTCAAAACTCCCAACAATACCCAGATAAATATAGAAATCTGAGGCGAATGTTTTAAAATCCGTATGACTTTTCTCCTGCCCGGATGGACTACGCTGAAATATCGATAAATGGAGATGACGGTGAGGAAGGCGATGCTGGCTCCTCGATTGAGAAACTGCAGAAAGAGCTGCACTTTGCAGACGAACTTGTTTTCACTGCATTGCTGAAAGTTGTACGCTTTTACAGGCAATCCAATCAGCAGCAAAATATCTGCCAAAACCAGATTGAACAGGAAAATGTCGATGGTCTTCGATTTCCAGAACCTGATCTTGAAGACGAAGAGATGGATGACCGTAATGTTCAGCAGGAGACCAAAGATAAACTCCACCACCACCACGGATGAGAAGAAAATGTACAGCGCTCGGTTGTGGTCGATATTCTCCTGACACTTGATGTCCGAGTCATTTGAGATATCCTCAATTTCCATCATGCAGATTCCTAGTCCGAGACGACTCCTAATGTGTGTAGATGGCACACCTGTGAATGTCTGTTGTCCCAAAGCAGAGCATTTTAAAGCTGCTCAGACTTGAAGGCAAACACTTCCTCTGCTGGTGCGTTCAAGTCTCAACCTGTTGAGGATGATTGTTAAATGCCTGATGTCACGAACTGCCTTGAAAAAGACAAAAGTGTCATCGTCTATTAAAGCTTTTATAGTGCATTCAGTGAGCGTGCATTGAAAGAGATCAAGTGTCAGGAAGGCTGACATAATAATGTGTGAATGCACATTAAAAAGTCAATGTATTTTATACGAACTGAGCATTTTTAGAGAGTACAATAATAAGTGTGATGACTTCACTATGCGTGTTATAACAAATCAACATGGAGAAATGTGATGATTATTGATTTTGTGCGCTAAACACCTATGGTTGGACTATTTATTGACTTGTCCAGACAAGTTCTTAGCTGTCATGCAAGAATTTCCTTTTATAGCAAAAGGACATGGATTAAAAGATTCACCACGCCTCCCGAATTAGCATAACAATGTGATTTTACAGGTAACAATGCAGAGGACCTTGCATAATGTTGGAAACATTGCATGTGTGTCTCAAAATTTTGGTTACCAGATTTAGGTTGAGCAATCATATTAAAGGGATAGTTCATCCTAAACTGAAAATCCACTCATCATTTACTCACCCTTCACTTGTCACAAACCTCTTTGGGTGTCATTTTTTATTCTGTTTAAACACAAAAGAAGCCTTTCTGCAACTGAAACCGATAACCATTGATTTCCATAGTTTTTATTTTTTCAATTCAATTCAAGTTTATTTGTATATCGCTTTTTACAATAATTATTGTTTTAAAGCAGCTTTACAAAAGGTGCACATTATTGCATTACAATTAAATTAAGAGCACAGTCATGCATCATACCGTTATGTGATACATTGTGTGTATGCTTTACTAAACAGATAGGTCTTTAAACTAGTTTTGAACTGAGACAGTGTGTCTGAGCCTCAGACATTATCAGGAAGGCTATTTCAAATTTAGGGGCCATAAATGAGAAGGCTTGACCTTCTTTAGTAGACTTTGCTATTCTGGGTACTACCAGAAGCCCTGAGTTTTGAGATCTTAAAGAGTGGGTTGGATTGTAGCGAGACAGAAGGTGGGCTAGATAAACAGGAGCTAGATTATTTAAAGCTTTATAGGTAAGACGCAATATTTTATAATCAATACGGAACTTAAAGGCAGCAACAGTTTTTCTATTATGGAAGTCAATGGTTCCCGGTTTCTGGCATTCTTCAAAATATCTCCTTTTGTGTTCAACAGAAGCAAGAATGTCCTACAGGTTTGGACAAAGTGAAGGGTGAGAACATCTTTATTTTGGGGTGAACTAAGCTTTTAAAGTCACCATGAAACGGAAGTTAAGATTAACGGAAGTTTTTTCAACTATTGTGATGTAGATCCACTTAAAACAGTCCTGAAATTGGAAAATAAATTTAGGGAAGTGCATGATTTCATTATTTGGGAACCAATTGGATTGTTGAAAGATTGGCATTGCTAACAAAATAAGGGAAGATTGGCGAATGGAATGGAAGATTGGCTGATATCCCTGTCCTAAAGGAATTCCATGTAAACAGGAAGTGAAGAAAAGTCATTTTGAGGGGAAGGGAAGGTTATGGTATTTGATGACATTTCATGAGGGCAAATTAATTTTTACAAAATATTGAAGTGCACAGATACATCGTTTACAATAAGCACTACTATATTCATATAAATATATGAAGAGTAAATTTTGATTTCATGGCAACTTTCAATGATATCTGATTTTGCATTGCAGATGTTGCCCCATCAGCAGAACTCAGATGTTTGTCTCCTATTAAAGAAGAGTCTTCAGATACTACACCAGAAGATCGTCTTCTAAGCCCTTTCGGATCAAGGCAAGGTTTGCTGCCAAACCCAGAGGAAAGGTATTGTATGATACAAATACATATTCATGAATATACACTCATGGCCACTTTATTAGGTACACCTGTCCAACTGCTCGGTAACGCAAATTTCTAATCAGCCAATCACATGGCAGCAACTCGATGCATTTAGGCATGTAGACATGGTCAAGACGATCTGCTGCAGTTCAAACCAAGCATCAGAATGGGTAAGAAAGGTGATTTAAGTGACTTTGAACGTGGCATGGTTGTTGGTGCCAGACGGGCTGGTCTGAGAATTTCAGAAACTGTTGATCTACTGGGATTTTCATGTACAACCATCTCTAGGGTTTACAGAGAGTGATCCAAAAAAGATTAAATATCCAGTGAGCGGCAGTTTTGTGGGCGCAAATATCTTGTTGATGCCAGCGGTCAGAGGAGAAAGGCCAGACTGGTTCGAGCTGATAGAAAGGCAACAGTAACTCAAATAACCACTCGTTACAACCGGGGTATGCAGAAGAGCATCTCTGAACGCACAACACGTCCAACCTTGAGGCGGATTGGTTACAGCAGCAGAAGACCACACCGGGTGCCACTCCTGTCAGCTAAAAATGGTAAACGGAGGCTACAATTCGCACAGGCTCACCAAAATTGGACAATAGCAGTTTGGAAAAACATTGCCTGGTCTGATGGGTCTCAATTTCTGCTGCGACATTCAGATTGTAAAGTCAGAATTTGGCGTCAACAACATGAAAGCATGGATCCATCCTGCCTTGTATCAACGGTTCAGGCTGGTGTAATGGTGTGGGGGATATTTTCTTGGCACACTTTGGGCCCATTAGTACCAATTGAGCATCGTATCAACGCCACAGCCTACCTGAGTATTGTTGCTGATCTTGTCCATCTCTTTATGACCACAGTGTACCCATCTTCTAATGGCTACTTCCAGCAGGATAATGCGCCATGTCATAAAGCGCAAATCATCTCAGACTGGTTTCTTTAACATGACATTGAGTTCACTGTACTCAAACGGCCTCCACAGTCACCAGATCTCAATCCACTAGAGTACCTTTGGTATGTGGTGGAACGGGAGATTCGCATCATGGATGTGCAGCCGACAAATCTGCAGCAACTGCGTGATGCTATCATGTCAATATGGACCAAAATCTCTGAGGAATATTTCCAGTACCTTGTTGAATCTATGCCACGAAGGATTAAGGCAGTTCTGAAGGGAAAAGTGGGTCAATCCCGGTACTAGTAAGTTGTACCTAATAAAGTGGCCAGTGAGTTTATATAGTTTACCTAAAAAATTTTATTGAGTCATTATTTACTTGCTCCAATGTTAAACACACTTCTATTTTATCACAAAAAATAAGGAAATAAAAAAATACCCTGCTTGTTTTTGTCCATGTAATAGCAATGCATAATCACCAGCATTAAGAAAAGAAGGCACAAATGTGTCAACGAATAATCCTATGCAAGAAACTCTGTATATGTATTTTAAAAAACAGAAATTTATTTCATGAAAATCCTAACATTGAACTTGGTTAGCATGCCAGTTCACTTCAACTTACCCAATACTCAAGTTACCAGAAATCAAGATATGTAGATGTACTTTATGAAATACAACCCAAGTGTTTTGTTCTTTGGTGCACTTATATGTGCTTTTTCCGGGATTATGTATTTTCATGAACATGCACTCGTTCATGAAGACAAAAAGTCCAGATTATTATTTAATAATACAGTGCATTATATTTTGGCTTGTTTTTCCACCACATCCTGTAGTATCCCCCGAGGCACTTAGTTGGAACATATCTTTTATTCACTGCATTATATGGCTGTGCTAGCCTTTTGTGGTATGAAAAGCAAAGAAAGGCATACAGTAATAGAGCAACACCAGAATAGTAAGTGATGAGTAATAATGAATTTCCATTTTTTAAGTGAATTTTTCCTTCAAACACACACCTATTGGCATACACTTTATTTTAAGCTTTACATTTCGAGAATAAATGAAAATAGAAGTAAGGCTAATGGATTAGTTAAAGATTTTACATGTAGTACTGTATAAAACACAACAAAAGGGACAAAGACACAAAAGGAATCCTTCAATAATAAATCCATAAAGATAACCACAGGAAATCTCAAGAGCAAATGTAGCACATTCACCTATTGTTGAAACAACAAACATCTAGTGTAGCAAGCAACAATAACCAGCTTAAATACAAGGGGTAATTAACTGAACAGGAACTGGATAGGATTAATGGAAGAATCTTCACGTCTGCTAACAAGTGGCGATAAACTGAGAACAAAGGAAACTAGGTCAACAAGACAGGGCAGGAAATCGAAACAGAAATAAATACAACAGAACATCCATGGATTTTGTTTTATGTAGCTTTGGTAAACTTTTGGTTTTATTTGTCATTTTACTGTTTCTGCTTTTTTATAAAAGCACTGAGCCACTCAACGTTGACCATGGCACAATGCATATACAGTACAGTACACAACTGTTTTGTTTTAGAAAGAGATTTGTGTTTTTATTCACAGGTTTTATTCAAGGATGCATTTGAAAAAATGGCATTGGAGAGATTTACAGTAAACAAAAAATAAGTTAATTACATGTTTAATTAACTTTCTATTAATCATAGGATCCCAAAAATAGTACAATTTATTGTCATTGTAAAACAAATAACTGTTTTCATCATTAATAATAATCAGGAATGTTTCTTGAGCAGCAAATCAGCATATAATTATTTATGAAGGATTATGTTACAGACTGGAGTAATGTTTCAAATGTAGCTTTACTATCACAGGAAAAGGAAATATATATATTCAAATTAAAATGAATTGTAATAATACTTCATAATGTGTAGTTTATTATCTTGGTGAGCATTCCAGGCTTCTTTCAACATAATTTTTTAAACCACAGTAGTGTAAATAGAAAGAATTCCAACATTTATAGTATTATACAGTAGTATAGTATTTAAATAATATATATCTTGTTTTGATCCTGTTCTTCCCTGCTTTCTTTTTGGAGGCAAATTTTTGTCTCATTGTCTGTTGTTCAGTCTCATGAAAAAGTACTTGTATAGCCTGTCTTATGTGTATAGTTTAAGTATTTTATTCTATTTTATAATATATGTTAGTTATGCATAGTTTTTTTTATAATAGCTCTTATGTCCAGTGTTGTGTTTGTATTTATGATTAATCCATGTAGCACCGTTGTCCTTGACTCGACTTGACTTGACTTATTGCTACTGTTGATATTTCACCTTGTCCAATTATTGGTTTATTTAGGGTTCTTCCACCTGGCCACGCTTTACCTTATCATTTTGCAGATCTTGTAGCTTTCTTAACCCTTCTGGCTAGGCGGTAGGACTGGGCAGATAAACAATATCATATCGAATCGCAATAAAAATTTATGTTGATAACGATGATAAGCTCTGGACATTTTTACTCGATATTGATCCTAAGCACCCAGGATCAGCCAATCACACAGCAGATATATGCAACAACAGGAATCAATAATTGTGTTGATATTAGAGATTCACCGAATTTTTGGTTGCCGATAATTATCGGCCGAAAATAGGTCATGCTGAAAATAGGTCATAATGCATCACCCAGTATTGTTTAGCATGCTCGTTTCTCTTTCCTGCCAGCAGTTCTCTTTCCTGCCAGCAGTATCCGCCTTCTGTCATGGTTGAGATATTCTTTTAAAAGTGGAAGCATTAACAACTTATATCGAAATATATAAGGTTATCGTTCAGTATAGAAAATAATTATCAAGATTGTATTCTTGCCATATCGCCCAGCCCTAGGCGGTTAATTCTTCTGAACTGGAAGAGCCTTCACCCTCATTCTCACATTTGTTGGATAAGCAATGTTCTTTATTTTATGAAATTAGAGAAAAGTAGATACTCTCTTCACCGACCAAGCATTATTTTCATCAAACTGTGGAAACCAATTCACAAACATGTCCAAACTCTTCAGCTTGACACTGTTCTTTCTGATTGAGTCCCCACTCCCAACTCCCAGCTTGGTACTGGATACTAGTTCTGGTCAGCTCATTGTAGACCTGTATTTTCTGTATGTAAGATTGCAGTGTTTTTTTGTTTGTTTTTTTGCTCAAAATACCCTTCAGTGTTTTTGTTAGCTGTTACATGTTTTTGTTGTCATTTATTTTGTATCTTTTTTTTGTAATGTGTTTAACAATGTCTAAAAAAAAAAAACATTAAAAAAATTATATCTTTTAAACACAGGCCTATTCGACCAGGACTGAGAAAAGAGCAAACAACCTTTGAAGAGTTTGTCGAAGAGCATCTCAAAACAGAACAGGTCGTTCTTCAGGGTAATAATCAGGTATGAACCGCATTTACAAGTAACTCTCCCATAGATTATGTATCCTTTAAACACTATTCTCTCGATTTTAAAGAGACAAGCCAGAGGAGCAGAGAAGAGGAATTTCCTTCGTAAAGGAGAAGGAATGTCTAGACTTTCAAAAGTGAAACACTCCTCCAAAACCACCCACAGAAGACGCTCTGTTAGTCCACAAATGATGAGCATGAAGATGCTACGACCCACTGACCTTCATCAGAAAGAGATGCAGCAAACATCTGACCTGAAGGAATCTCTAAACAAGACCGATGCTCTACAAGATAATGATTTTTCATCAAACAAAAATGGTAAAGATTCAGCTTGGACTGCTAATATTACTCACAATGCTAACTCACCTAAAAGTAAACTCAATGTTGGAGAGGTGAAGAGTTGTGGTTTAGCCAAAGGAAATAAGTCAAGTACTTATCATCAACACATCAGTGTAGGCTTTAAAAAAATCAACGACCACATCGTCAAAGTCCACCAGAAAAATAATTCTCTTACAAACCACCACTGGCAAAACCAAAGTGGAAAAGCATCTAAAGACGTCAATCTAACCAATGAAGTAATGGAGTCACTGTCTCTCAGTGATTCTGACCACAGCTCTAACAGTGAAGACGGACCCACTTCTCAATCTCACAAACCATTTCCTCATCATGTCTCAAGACACACGGATCACAAAGATCAGAGTCTGGATCTGTCAGATGGAGACTACGCTAGTGATGCTCCGAGTGAGATTCAGTTTGATGAAGAAAATCGCACTTCTACTCCTGACTCCAGTTCTTCAAGCAGTGATTCTGAACTCAGGAGCTTAGAGGACTCCAACAAAACTGAAGAAAGAGGGACTGACAGAACATCTGCTCCTCAAAGCCTCACAAAGGTGTTTCCAAATGTCTGGGATACTCAAGAAGACACCACTCACAGTGTGGAGCAAGAGAACCCATATGCTTCAGTCAGGTTTTGTACAAATCTTGTATTTGGGGATTTATTAAGAGAAACTAAACTTTTGAACTCATGCTTTTGTCTCTGATTTTAACATGTTGACTAGGGACGAGAAGGAAGAGTGTGGTTTTAATAGTGAGGAGGGCTGCAGGCATCAGAAAGAACTTCATGAACCTCAGGTAGAAACAACTAGACGTTTTAGACTAAAGTATCATGCTTTTTTACAATCCTTTTCCAATGTTTTACTTATCAGACACTGACTATGTTTACATGGACATCAGTAATCAAATTATTTGCCTTAATCTGAATAAGACAATAATATGATTAAGGTGTTTACGTGAGTTGCTTTTTGAATATTCCTTGCATGATCCCGTTTTACATGTTAGAGCACATAATTCGTTTTAATAATAAATAATATTACATAATGGGCCTCACAGTGGCGCAGTGGGTAGCACGTTCGCCTCACAGCAAGAAGGTCGCTGATCACTGGTTCGAGCCTCGGCTGGGTCAGTTGACGTTTCTGTGTGGAGTTTGCATGTTCTCCCTGTGTTGGCGTGGGTTTCCTCCGGGTGCTCCGGTTTCCCCCACAAGTCCAAAGACATGCGGTATAGGTGAATTCGGTAAGCTAAATTGTCCGTAGTGTATGAGTGTGAATGGGTATGTATGGATGTTTCCCAGAGATGGGTTGCAGCTGGAAGGGCATCCGCTGTGTAAAACATATGCTGGATAAGTTGGCGGTTCATTCCGCTGTGGCGACCCCAGATTGATAAAGGGACTAAGCCGAAATGAAAATGAATGAATGAATGAATATTACATAATTTCATTCATGCCAGCCGTGACAAACGAGATATTGGATGGGAGTATGAACTGATGGAACAGTGTTGTTTTAATGGGATTTGATACCGCACGCTGAATTGGAAAAAAAAAGTCTCCACGTTTCACGATGCGGATGTCAATGGTTAAGGTCATCAAAAATCGCTGTTTGCATGGTAGACTCTTAATTAGAGTATTGTCTTAATCATATTAAAATCGGATCACTGATGTCCATGTAAATGTACTCACTGTTAAAATGAAATATTCTAAAAGTTTTTTAATTTTGGTAATTTTTGGTAATTTTGGATTCCCAAAAGAAACTTTCTATAGAAGCTTGTTTCCACAACTTAATAAGAATTCACATAAAAAAAATATGATCACCTTAAAAGTTTCCTCAGCATTTACTGTAAGTGGTTCTAAACTTTAATGAATTTCTTCTTGTGTTGAACACAAAACAAGATAATTATTTCAGTCATTGTAAGCACATTGGTCAACTTGTTTTTTTGTTTGTTTGTTTTTAATTGTGCTATATAAATGAACTCATTGTCATGATATTCTGAAGACTGTTGGAAACTAGTTGCCACTGACATCCATAGTTGGGACAAAATTATTATTTAAGTCAATGGCGGCTGCTTTTCCAGCATTCTTCAAAATATCTTTTTTTGTGTTCAACAGAAAAAAGAAAGTTGACGAGGAATTTTCATTTTGGGGTAAATTCTTATAAGCAAGTTTTATTAGTGAAACCTCCCAAAATTAGAATTGTTAACTTGCAATCTGGGCCTCATGGTGGCGCAGTGGGTAGCACGATCGCCTCACAGCAAGAAGATCGCTGGTTCGAGCCTTGGCTGGGTCAGTTGGCATTTCTGTGTGGAGTTTGCATGTTCTCCCCATGTTGCCATGGGTTTCTTTCGGGTGCTCCGGTTTCCCCCACAAGTCTAAAGACATGCGATATAGGTGAATTGGGTTAGCTAAATTGTCCATAGTGAATGAGTGTGTATGGATGTTTTCCAGTGATGGGTTGCTGCTGGAAGGGCATCCGCTGCGTAAAACATATGCTGGATAAGTTGGCGGTTCATTCCGCTGTGGCGACCCCAGATTAATAAAGGGACTAAGCCGAAAAGAAAATGAATGAATGAACTTGCAATCCCAAGAAAAAAATGTAGGATTTACAAGATGTAATCTTAGAATTCCAAAAATAAAATCAGAATCTGAAGTGAAACAAATACAGAATTGCAAATCTAAAACTGATATATGTAAACTTAAAATTTAAAGCAAGTTAGAATTATGATTGCAAATCAGAATTATACGATTTTTCCTTAATTTGAAGAATAATCAATAATCTGTAAAAAAAAAAAAACATTCATTTTTTCCATTCTAATAAACCTTTTTGCAATGTGAAGTTTTCTATCGATATTCAGGGAACCACTGATGCCAAAAAAAGATCCTTTAATTAATTTTAGAGTGCAGTGTACTGTATTTTCTGGACACTATTATTCTTAAATGATTTCAAAATTGGTATGTCTTGAGAAATGTCTTTTGTTGTGTGTGTGTTTGAGCTGAGGCAGCAGATCTGGTCTCTAAAGCAGCACCTGATGGACAGAGAGTCTCAGTGGTCTCAGCTTCACAGTGTCCTGCAGAGCCGTGTGGAGACCCTCGTTCAAGAGAACCAGCAGCTCCAGAGGAGACTCACTGTGAGCAGGAGATCCTCTGCGCCTCCATCATACAGCACAGTGAGAGGAAAGACTGCACCCACACTTACATTTACACTAAAACACAGAAAAATATCATGTCGCTAAGCTGTTTTTTTCATTAAAAAAATTATTTTCAAAAGATTTAATAAAGTTTATTTCAATTAATGCATTTAGCAATATGCTAGTATACAGCTTAAATGGGTTAACTAGGCTAGTTGAGTTAGGCAAGTCATTGGACAACAGTGTTTTCCTGTGTAGCCAATCGAAAAAAAATATTAAGGGGGCTAAAAATAATGAACTTCAAATTTAAGTTTGAAGTTTTTTTCTAATTAAGTTTTGAACACAGTTGAAGTATATATATTTTCTGAGAAGTCTTTCCTTTTTTCTGGAGAAGTCTTTTTTTTTTTTTTGGGCTGAAAATAAATGCCAAAGAACCATTTTTGTTCCAAAAAAGATCATTTCGAGACGTTCTTTAAAGAACCACTTTTCTTATTGAGAGGAACATTAAAAAATACACTATACACTAAATACACTATGAATAATATTTTGTGGAATCGATTGTTCAAAAGAAATGGTTCACCTCAAAATAAATCTGTCATCAAGCTGAAAACCTGTAACCATTGATTTCAATAGTAGGAAAAATAACCAGTACTATTAACCAGTACTATTAACTACTATGGAAGTCACTGGTTACAGGTTTTCAGGAGAAGTTTGTATTCAACAGAAGAAAGTAACACAAATATGTTTGGAACCATTTGAGGGAGAGTCAGTTTTCATTTTTGGGTGAAGTATGTCTTTAAAGGTTTGTCATGAACCAATTTAGGCATATGCTAAATTTTTATTTTAAGAGTGCAAAGTCAAATTGCACAGCAAAAGCACACATTTTATCTGTTGTAATATTTTGTTACATCCATTTAATTTCTTACATTAGTTTGTAATTTCTACTTCATTTTTCATGCACTTTGAATAAACAATTGAAATTATATATATATTACAAAATGTTAAAAATGCTAAGGTCATTATTATTAGCCCCCTTAATATTTTTTTTTCGATACATACAGTAGATCATAGAACAAACCACTGTTGTCCAATGACTTGTCTAATTAACCCAACTTGCCTAGTTAACCCATTTAAGCTGAATACTGAATAGCTAAAATTCATTCATTTTCTTTTTTTTTGCTTAGTCCCTTTATTAATCGGGTCGCCACAGCGGAATGAACCGCCAACTTATCCAGCATATGTTTTACGCAGCGGATGCCCTTCCAGCCGCAACCCATCACTGGGAAACAACCATAAATTCTCATTCACACACATACACTACGGACAATTTAGCTTACACACTTGTGGGGAAAACCGGAGCACCCAGAGGAAACCCACGCGAACACAGGGAGAACATGCAAACTCCACACAGAAATGCCAACTGACCCAGCCGAGGCTCGAACCAGCGACCTTCTTGCTGTGAGGCAGCATCGCTACCCACTGCGCCACCCCGCCGCCCCTAGTAGCTAAAATAACTAGTAAAATATTATGTACTGTCATCATTGCAAAGAAAGAAATTAGTTATTAGAAAGCAGTTATTAAAACTATTATGTTTAAAAATGCATTGGAAAATAAATCTTCTCGCTATTAAACAACACTTGGGAAATATTTTAACATTTTCATAGGAGGGCTAATAATTTTTCTGTATTTATTCAACTATGAAAAAAGCCAAGAGAGCACTTCTCCGTTTCACTGCATGTACTTTACTATTTTTTTAAGTAAAATGTTGATATTTGTTTTATTCTGACATTGAGCTTCTTTTCCCACCTTGGAAATAATTTATTTGTTAAAATTGTAAATCTGGGTTATTCCACCAAATATTGATTTCTTAACACTACTAAAGTAAAACAAAAAGATAGTATGTTGTCTAAAAATGAATGTAAACATGTTTAAAAGTCTGGCATCTTTTTTATGTGATTTTAACCAATTGTTATTGTTTGCTCTAAATGACAGAATTTTCATTTCTAATTTTGGAAGAAATGTCTTCAGTAGTTTGTAGAGCAAAACTAAAATTTATTTACTCAAACAGAACTATTTGTCCTAGTGTTATCCAATATAGTTCTTAGTATATTTCTTATTTTTAAGGATATTTAGATATTTCACAGGGAATAAAACATACACTTTGGCATTAAAATGCAATATACCTAAATGAAGGAAGGTTATGACCTTTACTTAAAACCGAAACCAATACCTCTCTCTATATGATTATACTGTTTACTTCATTTGATTAATAATGCATTTGTTGTTTTCAGTTTGAGAAGAGCAGAGAGGAGACACAGATGATCCCTCACATCAGGAACGCAACTCCAGCCTTTAACAAACCCTCCATCCACAGGACACCACAGGAAAATGTTAGTACAATAACATTATTAATGTGTGCATGATCATATAACATCTGTAAAGCACTTTGAGTGTCCAGAAAAGTGCTATATAAATGTAATGAATTATTATTATAACAATAAACACCAGGCCAGTTTATAGTTATGGCGAAAAGGCGGATTATACACTTGAAAATCCGTATTTTATTTGGATTTAATAACTATGGATTTGAGTAAAATATTATTATTAATTCTATAAAGGGTCTGTTACGTTTTATACAAGCTTCAAATAAATACATTGTCAGTTAGTGCATTTATTAAAGAGTTTATTAAATGACAATTGATCAAAATAATGATAACACTTTAAAATAAGGCTGTATTAGTTAATTTATTCAGTAACAAATAATGAACAATGTCATTTTTTTACTGTATTTATTAATCTTCGTTGACATTAGATAATAAAAATATAGTTGTTCATTGTCAAGTAAGAGATCAAGTACATCCAGGATGTTGTTATTGCAGAATAAAACCTGACAGGCTTATCGGCAGCCAGACACGGAGACTAAAGGGCCTTATTCTGCAAAAACAACCGTCCTTGATGTACTTTATCCGGCTTATTACACGGCTACTTGTCCCAAAACATAAAAATTAGACACAAAACATTGTTTTGAGGCGTAATAGTTTATTCATCTTTTAATTTAATGTAAAGCTGACAGAAACAAAAACAGCTGATGGAGTATACACTAACCTGTGCGTTATTAAGCCACAAGATGGCAACAAACAGTCAAAACCGCAAAGCTTAGAGAAACGAAACTGACTGAATAAAGCATAGACTGACCACAGTATGTATTATTCATTCACTAAAAAACAAAAACAGATATATACACTACCTGACAAAAGTCTTGTCGTCAATCCCAGTTGTAAGAGCAACAAATAATAACTTGACTTCTAGTTGATTTTGGAAAAGTGGCAGAAGGTAGATTTTTCAGATGAATCATCTGTTGAACTGCTTCCCAATCATCACAAATACTGCAGAAGACCTACTGGAACCCGCATGCACCCAAGATTCTCACAGAAATCAATCAGGTTTGGTGAAGGAAAAATCATGATTTAGGGTTACATTCAGTATGGGGGCGTGCGAGATCTGCGTGGATCTGAGTGGATGGCAACATCAGCCTGAGGTATCTAGACATATGTGCTGCCTATTACATTACAAACCACAGAAGAGGGTAAATTCTTCAGCAGGATAGCGCTCCTTCTCATACTTCTGCCTCCACATCAAAGCAAAGAAGGTCAAGGTGCTCCAGGATTGGCCAACCCAGTCACTAGACATAAACATGATTGAGCATGTCTGGAGTAAGATGAAGGAGGAGGCATTGAAGATGAATCCAAAGAATCTTGATGAGCTCTGGGAGTCCTGCAAGAACGCGTTCTTTGTCATTCCTGATGACTTTATTAATAAGTTATTTGAATCATTGCAGAGATGTATGGATGCAGTCATTGAAGCTCTTGGGAGTCATACACAATATTAATTATTTGTCCACTGCACCATGACTTTATATTCTATACTGTACATTAGTTATGTTAAATGACAAGACTTTTGTCTCAGCAAAATCAGACCTTACTGTCCTAATTAAATAATTAAAAATCAAGGCATGATCATATTTTATTTTAGTAAAATAAGTGTAATCTAGAGGCCTTTGCCTTTCATATAAGCCACTTCTGATACCAAGTGATCAACTAGAAGTCAAGTTATTATTTGTTGTTCCTAAAACTTGTACAAGTATTATTCATTATTAGTGCATATTAAAAAATACATTACCAATTTAATGTAAAGTGTGACCAAAATAGCAAATATTTGCTCTTATTCAAATTCATAGTTAATCCTCTAAATTTGGATTGACTTTTGATGTTAAAACAGTAATATCATGTTGTCTAAAAGTAAATACACTGTCTGAAAAACACAGTGCCCTTTTTTATTGTATGCCACAAAAACTTTAATTTGATCAAAAAAACATCATTCAGTATTTCACAAAATAAATCAAAAACTGGGTTTTACTCATAACTTCACATCATGGCTGTATACACATGGCTGTATAGCTTTAATGCAAATATTTCCTTTGCTATTTTAGTCATTTGCTAGGTAAAGACCCCTACAGCCAGTTGAGCTATAAACTGAATTTCTGTAAAGCCGCTGAGGTGTGTAATACATTCTCAAGGGCCCTTCAAGCTCTTCACAAATAATTGATGCTGGATCTCAAAGACCAGTGTCAGATAATTGACTCGGCTCTTTATAATTAATTCATGCATGTGAAATGCATCTACCCGTCTCCATTTCATACAGTGGAAGTGTTAAATCCTGATTTGATATTGTAATTGTTTGCCCTGTTCATTATTCATCAACACAAAGAGCTAGTCAATATAAATGGCACACAGATAACAAATGCTGCATTACTTTCACTAAATAGATTCATTTATTTTCCTTCGGCTTAGTCTCTATTTCAGAGGTTGCCACAGCGAAATGAACCACCAACTATTCCAGCAACTATTCCCTGTTTTACACAACAAATGCTCTTCCAGCTGCAAATCCAGTATTGAAAAAACAGCCATACACACTCTTTCACACACACTCGTACACTACGGCCAATTTAGTTTATTCAATTCACCTATAGCGCTTGTGTTTGGACTGTGGGGGAAACCAGAGCACCCGGAGGAAACCCACACCAGCACGGGGAGAACATGCAAACTCCACACAGAAATGCCAACTGGCCCAGCCGGGACTCGAACCAGCAACCTTCTTGCTGTGAGGCGACAGTGCTAACCACTGAGCCAGCAATAAATGTTGTTTTTGTAACCCAAACTCTCTCTTTATTTCTTTTCTTTTAATAAACAGGCAAATGGAGGCTCTGTTGGGACAACTGAATACACAAGCAGCTCTTGGAGTGAGTTTTGTGCTTAATTTCACATGAACCAACATACAGACTGTCATCACTCATTACATGAACTTGCCATGTCTTGTGTGTTTTTCAAAAGGAAGGAATTCTGTACTTTCCTTTGACAGTCCTCAGAACAAAGACCTGATTACACAAGGCGGAAAGGTATTTAATTTCCTCTTAAAGAGACAGTTCATCTGATGGAGTCTGTCATCATTGCTGTACAGTATCAGTAAAACACAACATAATGACGCACTGTATTTCACCTCCTTTACTCAATTGCTATTATGAAATATACAATGCATCATAGTATCATAATGACACTTTTGTTCAAAGGAAAGTTCGTTTTATCACCATACTGACCACAATGATGCACAATTAACATCCCAAACCAGAAAAGACAAAGTGCGAGAGGAAACACGCTATCCAGATGGAAGGGTGAGAATGATTTTAGGTTTTTTTGTTAATATAACCCACATAGAAACCTGATATATGGCAATATCGCAAATTATATGTAAGTTCATAATTGGATTTGACATGTATAAAATATACTGTATGTCTTATATACAAAATACATTTCAAAATATTGCAAAAATGGCAGCTTTTTTTTTTTTTTCAACCATTGGGATTATAAATATGTACATATATTAGCTATAATTTTATGTGTGTTCATATACAGCGAGGAAAATGAGTATTGAACACATCACCATTTTTCTCAGAAAACATATTTCTAAGGAAATTTTCCCCGGATGTTGGAACAACCAAAGAAATCCATATGTGCAAAGAAAAATGTGCAAAGATTTGTTTTTATGTATGTGTGTGTATCACATGCACATAGTAAATATATATAATACCCACACATATATTATGTCGAAACAAACGTTTATTTTGGATGCAGTTAATCTTTGCGCAGCACTAGTAAATGTATATGTAAATCCAAATTTGTATGTCATATATGTCATTTCCATGTATCCAATTTCTTAATAGGAAATCGCACAAAATCTTTTAACCTTTTTCAAAGTCCTCTGCTTTTTGTAGGTAGAACGTCTTTTTTGGAGCGGAAGTCGTGTGATTATATTCCGCAATGGGACGAAGAAAGAGATCAGTCTTGACAAGTCGGTCACCGTCACCTTCTTTAACGGAGATGTTAAACGCACACTGGCTGATGGGACAGTGGTTTGTACCATTGATCCCTTATAAAATCAGTTCTCACAGATTCGGCTGCTGTGTTGCAACATTTTAAGGTTTACTAATGATTTTGTGATCATCAGCGAGAACATTAGCATGTTCCTACAGGCATTGAGCTACTCCTGCAGGTGTGTCTGCGTTCTCCACAGATCAGAGTATTTACTGTTTTCAAAATATCACCTTTTATTCTCTTTTGGTTTATTTATGGTTTAGTTTCATTTATTTTCCTTTGGCTTAGTCCCTTATTTATCAGGGGTCGCCACAACGGAATGAACAGCTAACTATTCCAGCAAATGCCCTTCCAGCTGCAACCCAGTACTGGAAAACACCCATACACACTCATTCACACAAACACACACACACACACACACTACAGCCAATTTAGTTTATTCAGTTCACCTATAGCGCATGTCTTTGGACTGTGGGGGAAATCGGAGCACCCGGAGGAAAGTGCCAACTGGCCCAGCAGGGACTCGAACCAGCGACCTTCTTGCTGTGAGGCAACAGTGCTAATGACTGAGCCACCGTGCCACCTCAGATTTATTGCTGGTTAGATTAAGTTGCTTTGTATTTTGGCATTGACAGTATTTTAGTTGTGCCTTTAGGGCCTGATTTATTAAAGAGGGGAAACTAGTGTGAGAGCACAATCACATAAAAGTGCCAGTGAGAGGATAAAATTTTGTTGCTTCTATTGATAACGTACAAATTAGGGGTACTGATGTACTAAAAATGTCAACAGTCTTCCTACTTTCTGAACTGTTTCACACAGATGAGTGTTGTCAAATCAATCATGTTCACACTAGCAAAGTTTCCATATAATATTTCTGCTTTTTTGTTATTGACAAAAAAGTTAATATGTGAGAAAAATAAGTTGCGACATTTGTCCACCTAACAAACTGTATCCATCCAAATAGTCTTTTACCAATATACTGGTGTGCTTGATGACATCAAGACTGGCAAAAGGGAATTATAGCATAGGTTTTGGTGTATTGCAACAGAAACATGCCCTTGAGCCATTTTTATACCTAATTTAGTTTATATAATAAGTTACCCACACACATATATTATTATTATTATTTTAATTGCATATAATAATAGTGTTAATGTCAAAGTAAATTTGTAAAGAACAGTGAGATTTTTTTTTACAACTTTTCAGTAAGAGAAAGAAAACGACATTAAATTGAAATAAAAATTTGACATTGAAATTGAAATAATTTTCATTCTGAAATTTCCAGTACGTTTCAGAAGTAATTAAAACAGCAATAAACAGTTTGTTTTTCCTTAATGTATGTAATTTCTTATATCTTAACACTTCTGTTCAGATATCTTTTTAACGATAATGACACGTGAATGTAGCGCAATCAACTAGCGATAGAGTCTTTAATATTCCTGAATCACAGACTCATTGTTGACTCCGTTGCTTGCTGTGTCCAAAATCCAACATTTGTTCACAAATTGAAGGAAACATTTTGACACAGCGACACAGGTTGCTGGTCCGAGTCCCGGGTGGACCTGTTGGCATTTCTGTGTGTAGTTTGCATGTTCTCCCTGTGTCCGTGTATGTTTCCTTCGAGTGCTCCGGTTTCCCCCACAGTCCACAGACATGCGCTATAAGTGAATTGGGTAAACAAATTTGGCCGTAGTGTATGAGTGTGTGTGTAAATGTAAGAGTGTTTGAGTGTTTCCCAGTACTGGGTTGCAGCTGGAAGGGCATCTGCTGTGTAAGACATATGCTGGAATAGTTGGCGGCCCATTCCACTGTGGCGACCCCTGATAATTAAGGGACTAAGCCGAAGGAAACTGAATGAATACATTTCTAATTTGTATTTTGATTAACTTAAAACTAAATTAACTAAAACAAAACTTGATAAAAACACACACACACACACACACACACACACACACACACACACACACACACACACACACACACACACACACACACACACACACAAAGAAAACAGAAATGATAAATCAAATTCAAACTATTAATAAAAAACTACAGTATACTCTTAAAGGTTAACTAAAAAAAGATTCTCTATTTGCATTAATGGTTCCATGAAGAACATTTTTAATCCACAATAGTTTCTATATAGTGGAAAAAGTTTCAGAGTGCCTTCACTAATAATGTAATCAAATATAACTTATGATTAAATGCAGACTTTTAAATTAAACAGGTTTATAAGAAACTGTCTGGTGTATAAGAAAGTGTCTGGTGCATGTGGAGAGGGACAAAAAGTGTCTCCTACAGTTGGTTTGTCTTCAAAACATTACATACAAGCATCGATTTGTTCATTAACCAATTATTTAGTGTTTTGCCATATTTACCAACTAAACTGTTTCAGATGTGTTAATTAGCCATTTTACCTCTTTTTGTTTAGATATACTACTATTGTGATGTTCAAACAACACACTCAACATATCCATCTGGTTTGGAGGTTGTACAGTTTCCAAACAACCAAAGAGGTTAGAAGTAATAATAATATGAACACTTTTTTCAGTCTTTAATGTTGTGTTTAATTTAATGTATCACAGTTTATTTGTAATTATTTGTACAAATTTGACCACTGGTGAAAACAGATTTTTTTAGGATTTTTTTTTCCAACCAAAAATTTGTATCATGTTATTAATTATTGGCCCTCGTTTTGTTCCAAACCCCTGAGTTTATCTTCAGAACACAAATGAAGATATTTTAGATGAAACCTGAGCTCTCTCATCCTCCATTGACAGCAATTGTCTAGATACATACAAAGTCCAGAAATGTAACCAAAATCATTGTCAAAACATCCTGTGTGACTTCAGTGGTTCAGCTGCAGTCATACCAAGCTCCATGAACATCTCTCTGTGCCAAAAAAACAGTACAAATTACTTTGTCTCCCACATCAGATCAGGGTACACATTTACTAGGCAGTACGACTATTGTGGAAGAGAAGTCATATTGAAAAAGTTTTTTCGGTGCACAAAAGTGTTCTTGGAGCTTCATATGATTACAGTTGATCTACTGAAGACAGACTGTTTTGACAATGTTTTTGGTTCCTTTTCTGGACTTAGAACCTCTCAAGATACTTGCGGTCTATGAAGGATGAGGGAGCTCTCCGGTTTCATCAAAAGTATCTTCATTTATGCTGTAAATAAGAACAAAAATATTGGGGTATTGGAACAACATGAAGGTGAGTAATTAATTGCATAGTTTTTGTTTCGGTTGAACTAACCCTTTTATGTTTTATTTTAATTTGACAGCGAATAAGTGATTTTAAATGTCTGTCGAAATGTTACATTTCCTAGAAAAACACCATCCGGATGGTACAAGGGAAATATCCTTCCCAGACGGCACGGTTAAGATTCTCCATTCTGATGGTCAAGAGGAAAGCATTTTTCCAGATGGAACTGTTGTCAAGATTTCACAGTAGGAAAAACATCTGCTTGTCCTGTTTGTTTGCTTTTCTTGCTTCTATTGTATTCACACACTGTTTCCACAGACACGGTGAAAAGGTGGTGGAGTTCACTAATGGTCAGAGAGAGATCCATACTACACAGTACAAGCGCAGAATCTACCCGGATGGAACAATTAAAACGGTCTACACAAACGGGAGACAAGAAACAAAGTTCTCATCTGGTAGGGTTCGCATTAAGAACAACGAAGGTGTCATTATAATGGACAAAAAATCTACCTAAAACAAAAGCATCTATTTATTGTTTTTTATACTGAAAAATTATAGCACTTAGTAGCTATTAAGAAAGCTTTAGTCATCATGGTGAAGATAAAAAAGTCTTAGGAGTTTCATGGGCCATTTGTTATGCTTAAAAGCGGTCATATGCTTTTTAATGTAGTATATCTCACAGATGTCGCCAGAAAATACCTCATAAATCTTTTGTTACTCAGTACTGTAAATGCTGCTTGTTTTTTTAGGTGGAGGCTTTGTGTCTCTTTAATGCAAACAAAACTGTATGCATTTTAAATGCAAATGACCTTTACACAAGAGGACAGAGCATTACAGCTTGGTTACTTAATTAAAAAAAAATGTTCAAAATATGCATTTAAAATGAGTTTAAATAAAACAATTCTTAAGGGTTTTTAGGGATATGTTAATTGTTTTATGTTCAATCTACTTAAATTTGTAAAATTCAGTTATCTTAATTGATTTGTGTTGGGACAACATGAAGGAGTTGTGTGGAACCCAGCATTGTTTACAGTATTTATTAGCAACAATCAAAACATATACGTGCATTTTAATTAAAGCCTTGTCAATTAAAGCTCCAGATAAATGGCTTTCTAAGTCAAAGACATAATGTGCATGCTCAGAAAGGCAGCTGTCAGACAGTGCATTATGGCGTGGAATTATGTAAATTAGGGGTATATTGTGTACGATACTAAAATCAAACTCAGAACTACAATTAAGAAGTTTGAGGATGTTCAGAAATATAGAGAATAACTTGCTTTGGAGTGAATTTTGTGCTTTATGAACTGTGCACTAAAATGAGTTGGAAGTGTAAAAAAGGATCGAGGAGCATATGTGCAGTTGAAAATTGTATATATTTATTATTTCATTGACTAAAATTATTTATCTAAAGATGCCAATAAACTGTACTGTAAATGGCAACTGGATGAACTATGGCTGTTTACTTTTGCATGCGCTGTCAGCATGTGTCTCGTGTTGCTTCTCTCAGCATGAGCACATCTGATACAGTATGCAGGTGAAGATGTGCGACCTTCTGACCTACTGCTGAAACTGTACTGCATCGAGAATCTCATTTCCCGGTCTGTAGCCAGGGGGTGTTCGGGTGGTTCGAAAGACCCACCCCCCACTGACAAAGGTCCAGAATTTGTCCCAAACATGAGCTCATTTGTCCTATTTTGACTGCTAAGACATCATAAATTGTGAGAATAACCCATCCAAGGCTTTAAGACCAAGCAGAATGTGGCATAAGTGGTCACCTTTCGCTACTGTATTGTTGTTAAATAGAGAAAACATTTTACAAGGAACTTTTATTCTAAATCTTGGACATTATACTTGAAGGAAAAAAAAGACAAAATTTGCATACTAATTAGGCTGTTGTTATGCATGAATTTTCAAATGTACTTTTTACAAGAGTACATTATTCATTATTATTATTATTATATTTTAATTGTTCAATATTCAAATGGCCAAATTCTGACTGAGGTTTATTTGCCTAATAAATGACAATAGGTTACAGTTTTTCATTTAAAACTTTATTTCATTTATTTTCCTAATGATATATGATGTAATAAATTTGTATTTTAAAAATAAGTCTTTTTTTTTCATATTTCTTTATTCTAAATCTTTAGGAAATATTTTTAGTACATCAAAAAGTGTGGTTATGATGACCATCCGACAAGCTAATCCAGCTTAAAATGTCACTAAATGCAGTATTTAAACCTCATATTCATTCATTCATTTTCATTTCGGCTTAGTCCCTTTATTAATCTGGGGTCGCCACAGCAGAATGAACCGCCAACTTATCCAGCATATGTTTTACGCAACGGATCCCCTTCCAGCTGCAACCCATCTCTGGGAAACATCCATACACACCCATTCACACTCATACACTACAGACAATTTAGCTTACCCAAATCACCTATACCGCATGTCTTTGGACTTGTGGGGGAAACCGGAGTACCCGGAGGAAACCCACGCCAACACAGGGAGAACATGCAAACTCCACACAGAAACGCCAACTGACCCAGCCGAGGCTCGAACCAGCGACCTTCTTGCTGTGAGGCGAACGTGCTATCCACTGCGCCACCGTGAGGCCTTAAACCTCATAATTAAATAGAAAATGAAGCAAATAACTGCAAAAGATCCACTTTTTAAGAAAAAAGAACCACCCCTTTCACCAGGCTGGTTACGGGCCTGATTTCAATAGAGAAACCTTCCTGAAATAGTAAGGAGAGCTGGGGTAAATGCAACATTAGCACCTACCTTGTGTGCATGTGGTTAAAGGGGCTTTTCCAGCATCAAAACAATAAAGGTGTAATACAGTAACATATTTTGTGCGGCTGTTTAGCAAAAACAAATAAATCATACTTCTTTCATGAAGATTTACAGAATGACACCCACTATGATATCAATAAGTGTAACAGTAGTTTATATGCCAAAAACATCTTGCTGCTATTATATGAACAAGAATCATTTTATGACATATTAGACTATTTAATGATCACAAAAATAATCATTTTAAATATTCACATTTCGCCACTATCCATCAAAGTTGTTTTAGTCAGCCATTTGTCAGGAGGACAAGTTTGAATGATTACTTATTACTTTATATGTTTTAATTAGCTGAGGTCTAAATAAGGATGTAGATTTATTTTAACATGAGTATATCTGTTATGCTGAATAATAATGGAGTATTATTTCAACCAATTTTTGATCTTGAATTTTTATTTTATGTAAAATTGGTTTTATACCATTATTTGAAGCAGACACAAAACATTCTGACCTTTCACCCATACTGTATATGAAACCTTTCATCGAAAGCATTATTTAAAGTTCCTTTCCTTCATTTGTATTCATTTTATTTGATGTATTTTTCTGATTTTGTCACAATATTATTTCGTTCTTCAGACATTTGAATAATTGGTTTTAAGCTTAATTAGATTTCACTGATGTTCCTTTGGTTTATTAAAATATGTTAAAAGTATCAGCATGTTTGTCTTGCTGTGTTTACAAGCACAGTATATGACAAATTAATCCTCAGTATGGCAAGAATGTAATTAGGCAAGGACGTGGTTGTCTAATTTAACATTTTACAAGTTTGTGGGTTTTTAAGGGCTTTTGCAAAGATGGATTTAATCAATGACGGTAAGATGTTACACATTTTAAATTTCAAATAAATGCATCTGAACATACTTTTTATCAGATAATCTTGAACAAATACAATGTTACATACCTGTGTTTTACATTTTAAAATGTGAAATGTATTAGAATTTTAATATTTGTGAATATTACTTCATAATATTACTAATATTATATTGTTTACTGCACAGATTAACTGCTTGGTTTACTGCTTTGTGAGCAGAAGTCACTTAAAACAATGAAAAATATACTAAATATTACAAATGCCAAACTTGGGAACAATGGTGTAACTGCTGACATTTTCATTTTAGATTAGTTTTTTACTGTTGTAAAATATACTTGTCATATTTATACAGCCAGTGTCAGAAATATAACTTAAGACTTCATGCATATCTAGTTTATTTGCACAAGTCAAATTAATTTACACAGATAATAATTGGTAAAATTCTGAACATTTGGTCAAAATCAGTAAAGAGCTATTATTGTAATTGTTATGTTCTCTCTCTCCATCTCCAGTTCCTTTTGTTTTGTGTTTAACCTACCTAAACCCCTTTACTTTCTGAACCAGAGAAGCAGCATTCGCTAAGAAGAGGTGGATCTTTTGGCCCCCAAAGCAGAGCCTCAAATTTGTCCCTGACCGCTCCACCGCTCCGACTGCTGTCCGTCTTCATTCTCTCGTTTGCATTAAAGGAAGATGACAGTCGATTGGTGAGTTTCTGGACCTCGTTCACAATCACCTTAACATCAACCTGCTCTCGAGATGCTTTCCAAGTAGCCTCGTTAAATGGAAACGTTAGTATGAAGTCGCCAACACGGCAAGCAGGGACATCTCTATCCTGAGTCCTGCAGTTCCAAGCGAAGGTTGGAGACTTGAGTTTGTTTTCATAAAGAGAAGGTAGCTTGCATACTGAAGATGGTGTGTTTCTTGTACTGCTAATTGGTGTAAGATACAGATCATCCGATTCACCCTCAACTGCAATTTCCTTCTCAGTTGACTGATCATAACTATTGGATTTCAAAATAGGGCGGTTAGCATATACTGTGGAATTTCTAGCACTAGCATTAACCAAACGCAATCCAGTGTCTCGAGAACCTAAAGAAGTTGAGATAGACCGAGTCCGGCTTCTTTTTCGTAACGGAGTTGCATGCAAAGTCTTAGACAGCAGAATCCCTTCAATGATTTTGGGCTGTAAATCCTTGCTACTCGATCTTGTATATCTCTTCCTGAGGTGTCCCTTCTGTCTGAAGCTATCAATCGTCCTGTAGTTCATCAGGTCAATGAAATCACCAATTAGCCCTTTCTTGACTGTTACATCAGCAGCGCAGTCCACTGAAAGCGCCGGACTGTGGTTGACCTCAAGAAGCCACGGTTTATAGCTGGAATCGATGAGGATATCAAACCCTAACAGTTCCAGGCAATTCGGGCTAGAGAGAATGCAAGGAACTGCTTTGAGAAGAGTCAACGTGACTATATTACTGATTCTGTGCCACAGGAGAAGCTCATTCACATCTTGTTTGTGAAGAAAGCAGCGGAATTTGCTCAAGGTCCACTTGCATCCCTTACCCACTCGCTCCTTGTCCATGGCGTAGCACAATCCGAATTGATTGATGCTGGTGTTGGTCAAGTGCGAGTATAGGTTGTGTAAAGAAGCAAGGGTGTACTTTTCCGTGGCGAAACGCACTAGGCCTTCCTGGTGCATGTAAATGACAAGAGGAGAGTAGCTTTTGACGCACACGTAGATGCGTAGATCGAATTTGTAGCCCGAAATGAGAAGCGGGTTGCTGATGTATCTCTGCACGATCACCGAAGAGTCGTAAACCAAATCCTTGATATCTTCGAACAGAAATATCCCTCTACCTCTCGACAGGTCCACGGGTTTACAAATCCAGTAGCGGGATGAGTGATTCTTAGTGTACACTCCTAGAAATTTGGTGTATTCGTTTGGCAGTATGAAAGTGAAAGGGCTGAAGCCATACAGGGTTGCGCCAAAAGCGCACTTCATTCTCCGCAAGTGGCGCACTAGATAGTCCTTGCGTGTGATGTGGGTCACTTTGTTGGGATGGTGGTTCAGTCTTTGCCAGGGCAGGATATTTTCATAGTCAGAGTTTCGGAAGCCTGAGGTTCTCCAGTAGAGGTTCCAGTCTCCTTTCTCTTGCTCCTCTTCATCAAATTCCTCCCATCCTCGCTCCAGCAGAACCTCCCGCACCACTTGTGGAGCTCCTCCATGCAGTCTAAACACCAGCGGAGCAAAACCATATTCCCGTTCGGCCATTAGGGAATATCACAATCCCTCCAAGAGGTCAAACTTTTCTGTAAAGGTTAGAAAATAGGGTAAGTCACACTGATTTAGGTATCCAATTAATCCTTAATAGCAACTACTATATCCTGCTACCTTACAAATTGTCACCTTAGAATTATAAGGTTCTGACATTTTTGCCAAAATTGAGTTATTCACATATTCTTATTAAATGACAACTTATTTACATTGTTTTTTTTATAAGTTGTTTACATTTTAAGACTTTTTATTTTACTAGCTTGGATCTGTAAGGTTCTTTCTGTGAGCCAATCAGCATTTTGAATGCACAAGGACCAATCAGGATCAGCTTTCTTTGTCATTTCGCCAGACTGCTCCGTTGACAGCAGGAAAGACCAGAAAGAAACACAAAATCAGACTCGATTAATTAACGCCACGCCACACAAAATTGAGAAGGAAACTGAAAAGATGTGTGTAAATGTGATTTTACATTGAAAAAGAAACAGTTATTAAAAACATTTTATATATTAAATGTGAAATATTTTTATTTGTGTATATATATTCAGTGAAACATTTTTAGTGTTTATTAAACTTTGTTAAGCAGCTCATTTGCTCATTGTCTGTTTTCTTTTAAAGTCTTTAAATTCGATATTAAGCCTTGAAGGGCAAATACTTTATTTATTTCATGGGGCAAATAATTCAATAAATATCATATAAAGCATATAATTCAATACATATTACCATATTAATTACATAAAATTGACATCTGCACTGGACACAATATTTAGCACACCCTTGTATGCTTAATTTGAACAAGATAAAATATTCATCCTAAAACATTAAATAAATGTTATAGAAAGCAAAAATGTAACTTTCTCAAACATCAACATATTGTTACAGCACCAATTTTTATTTTTTTGAAATAAATTAATAAGCAGACTGATTGTATGTGTTGAAAAGTAATGCTTCAATAAATGATCTGTCAGATAAAACCTTATAATTGCAAGAGGAATATGAATTAGAAGCTTCTGTCTGCATTTGCCCTGTTTTTTAACCCAAATATGCAAATTTAAGAGAATTTTGATCATTTACATTTAGAGTACATTGAGGGTCTCTGTCATGGTAATGTATGAAAGAGAACTGTTACACACATATTGTTTGCTATATGGAATGCAAAAACTTTGAAGCTCAATAATCCCAAAATCATTTAGACGCAGATAAAACCTTATAATTCCAAGGTGACGAAATGTCTACTTTTGATATATATATATATATAATCTATATTGTGCTGCATTTTTTAGTAATTATGGACAATAATTTGAACAGCTTGTTTATTATGTGTCATGTGATTCTTGGATAATGCAATCTGCAGATTATATGAATGTCAATTTAAGATTGTTTTAAAGGGATAGTTCACCCAAAAATGAACATTTACTCACCGTCATACGGTTCCAAACCTTTATGAATCTCTTTTTTTTGTTGAAAACTAAAGGAGATATTTTGAAGAAAGCTGAAAACCTGTAACATACAGGAAAACAACTACTGTGGAAGCTAATGGTTACAGGTTTCCAGCTTTCTTCCGAATATCTTCTTTTGTGTTTGACAGAAACAGAAGAGACTCATAAAGGTTTGAAACAAGTAAAGGGTGAGCAAATGATGACAATTTTCATTTTTGGGATTATCCCTTCAAGGGCTAAATTGGAAATTGGAGGGAACACAATGTATCAATATTTAAAACTATGAAATTGTTGTTTTTTTGCATTTCAAATAAATATTAGTGAATTTAAAGCTCTTTAGATATTTGTTTGAGAAAATAAGATAAAATGCTGTAGAATGTAAGTGAATTTAAGACTTTCTGCTCTGATTTAAAAACTTATAAGGCCTTCTTTTACAAAAACGAGCCATGGATTGTTACAGGAAAAGTGTAGTAACCTTTTATTTTTGGTGAACTGGTTACAGTTAGGGGCATCACGGTGGCGCAGTGGGTAGCACGATCGCCTCACAGCAAGAAGGTCGCTGGTTCGAGCCTCGGCTGGGTCAGTTGGCATTTCTGTGTGGAGTTTGCATGTTCTCTCCGTGATCGCGTGGGTTTCCTCCGGGTGCTCCGGTTTCCCCCACAAGTCCAAAGACATGCGGTATAGGTGAAATGGGTAAGCTAAATTGTCCGTAGTGTATGTGTGTGAATGAGTGTGTGTGGATGTTTCCCAGTGATGGGTTGCAGCTGGAAGGGCATCCGCTGCGTAAAACA
>CAIGQW010015649.1:0-12807 GCA_903798125.1 Danio choprae
TTTTGAAAACTGCAAGTTTTGGATGCATTAATATTGTAATTTTGTTAGTTTGTCATATGAAAAATGTGTTTTTTCATCCTGCACTGGTTTTTATTTTAAAAGTTCACGTGTATCGACAACATTTTGTGCTAAAAATAGGAGATATGGAGGGGGAAACTAAATATTAAATAAAAAAAAACTTCTGACCCTAACAAAACTTTTATTTATTTTACTTTTGTCTTAAAGTTCTATAGAATTTTGACACATAAATGTGATTCACATATACACATACCTCGGGTCCAAAAGTACATGAACATTAAACTTTATAAAATGCTTTCCCTCTCTGAAATTAATACATTTTACAAAAACAAAAATCCAGAATTTATCTCCTCACACAAAACAAATCTGAATGATATTAGGTTTTTAAACAATTCAGTAAAGTGCTCTACTGCTTCTATTATTTAGACTACATGCCGTATTTTTTAATTAATCTATAAAAACTGCAAAAGAAGTTGATTATTTTTGTGGACAGTCGAAAAATGGAGAACTAATGATTGCACAAATTCAAAAAGCATAACTAAATACCCTCCCCAACCCATTCACATACATTTAATCTGAAATCCAAGCGGTTTAACATGACTATTTCTCATCCCTGCTGAAGGTTGGGCGTTTCAGCCCAGCGACTGGCCCAGGACAGTGACTCGAGAAGAGTTCGAAGGCTCGGACCAGACTTTTGTGGCACTCATACTTGACAGACTCCTGCAGGAACATTTTGCATCCACACTGCTGATCACACCCAAATCCTTTAGAAGTTGACGACTAGCCAGTCCACGCTTTATGCTCTTTAATAAAGATATTTTTATGAGAATTATTATATAAGTCTAAAAGGCCTGGCTTTATTTCCGACTTACCCAAAGGGAAATTAACTTTTGTGTATTGTTTATATTAAGAGTACCCTTTTGTTATGTTGGTGGCTGTTTTTGTCCCATTGACTTCCATTATATTGACATTTTTGTCGATTGCGAAGCCTGGACACCATATAATCATGCATTCTTGATTGTGGGTGGTTAGAAGAGGTACAATTGTTACTGTTGATCATCAGTAGGCAGCGTTAACCCTTTGGATAAGCCTGTGCAAAAAAGTTTCTGGCTTTTATACGGAGTTCTGTGGAGTAGGGCTGCACAATAGATAACTTTAGCATCGATATCGCAGTGTGTGAATCCGCAATAGTCATATCGCAGGGCGTGCAATGTGGAGTCAGGACTATAGCTGACCGGGTATAACAATTCAGAACACATGAGAATTTTGGAGTCATTTCAGTTTAACCCTAAAGTGAAGGGTTGTTAAAGCTGTAACCGTTTAAAGCGAGTTTAAAGCATTTGGGCACAAGGAATTATTACGTTTGTAGCTTTAACAAAGATTAATTGTATTGAATTATTTACACAATGAAGAATATACAGCTTTATTGTACATTTGATTAATTTATTTCTGTACCTGTATATTGTTAGACTCCATCATTTGTATATTTGGTCTATCTCTGCTTGTAATTTGTGTATTATACTTTATGCACCCCCCTACGAAATCAATCTAAAAGTATTAAGGTATCTTGTGAAATATCGCAATGTACATTTTTTTCCAATATCGTGCAACCCTACAATGGAGTAAAATAATAGTGTATGTACATTTACTTACTATGTTTACTATATAGTCTGAGAGCTGAGCTGTTTATTTGGAGTTTCTCAGACATATCAATGTAAGTGTGCAAAGGTCTCTTATATTCTCACATACTTGCACTATACGCCATATAAAAGCCAGAAACTAAGCTTTTTTTTTTGATCGGCAACTGATGATCAACAGTAAAAATGACAAATTTGACCTCTTCCCAACAGGGAAAACCAGCAATAATCAATGCATGATTAATATATATGCTGTCATGGCTTTACAATCAAAAACATTCATTATAATGGAAGTCAATCGGGCAAAAACAGCCACAAACATAACGAAAGGGTAGTCAACTTGCCCAGAGTATATTGAGTTTAAAAAAAATTACAAAGCATTTTCCCAAAATATGTGTCAGAATAAGATTTGTCACCAAAAGTTGTGGCCAAATTAAGCCTCAAAATCACCCCGGAGTGGATGAAAACGACCCGACAGCACACAAGGGTTAAAGGTGCTGTATGTAAGTGTTTGACTCTTCTAAAGCATAAAAATAACATAATATGTTTGCAGATATTTCAGAAACATGCTAAGTGAACATTCTTGTTTATCTGAAAAACAATGCTGGAGTCAGATATTGTGCTTTGGAAATGTGTTACGTGCCTGTCTTTGTTTTGGTTCTTTTAACCCGCCCGATGCCAGTTTAGCCAATTATATTTCAGCAGCCCGGGTTGCCTTGATGGAAAACTGCATATTTCAGTCATGAAGGCTCTCAAAGCATGCGTTTTTGCGACCGAAATGTGACCTCTGGTGGACAGTAGCAGACTCCAAAATGAGACAGATTTAGAGCTCAACATGAGGTTGTTAATTAGCAAATAATATAAATATTACGAATGTAAACATTAGGTGAGCAGGTTACGTTGTAACCCCGTGTCCTAACAACATGCTACATGAGATTTGCAGTGATAAGCAATTTGGAACCAGAAGAAACACGACCATTAGAAATACAGCCATTCAGAAGCACAGAATATTGCACTTACTGCACTCCAACGAAATTGTAAGATTTATAATCTAATTAATGCATATTAAACTTTTTTTAACATTATTAAATGTAGATGCTGAATCACTGATATGCGTTGGCTTGCACTGAGTCACAGGTCTAAAGTTCAATTTCAAACAGCTTATTTTCCAGATCTGAGCTGAACTATCTGCTGCTGTTTTCAGTAGTATGGCAATAAATGTCATGTAAAATGGCATCAAACTCACATTATTAGCCTTTAACACTGAATAAAGCACATGAGGTGCACATGAGCTGATCATTGTCAGTTTTCTGTTGTTCAGCTGTGAGAAATAAGAGATTTCTAATATATCAATTTCAGGTGTTGGTTAGGACAAAAACTTCTTAATATGAAAAATATTCATTCTATCGCGTGCCGTTGCTTTCATTTAGCACGCGACTTAAATCAGCCTTTAGGCACGATAGTCAGGCACGCTCCTGTTGATGTCGTCAATCTGGCAACCTGCACGTGTTTTGAACTAGGTGTGCAATACCTAGTCCAACCACTGGGTGTCAAACTTGTATACTGCACCTTTATAAAGGTTTCCCACTGACTTCTCAAGCAAACAGAAAACAATTCGAACCTTTTTTTGCAACCGGATGAATGGTGTTTTATTTGAACAAAAACCAATGGAACAGTTGAAAGTGTCCAATACACAACATTCATTGAGGCAGCAGGAGGGGGAAAAAGTTACAAGCATAATGGGACGTTTTTTTATTATTTTATTTTCTTTATCAAAAATGTTATCCATTTCAAATCTGGTGAACGTCTGTAAAACAAGACAAGATAAAAATCAAAGACTCAGTGATGGTGTCTTTCCTCAGCCCTCCAGAACAGACATTACAAGAGGTGGCGGGATTTACTACTGAAGTCTATCAGCCGATTAAACCATGACGGGTTTAAACACCCAAAACAAAAAGAAAAGCAAAACTGAAGAACGCTAGAGCTAGCAGGTCACTGCGCACCATGGCTTCTGTTCAATCAACTACACAAAACTTTAACAGGAAGAAAATTATACATATTTGTACATATATATATTTATAAAAAACAAAACGAAAGCACTATTTGTAAGTCTACTCCAGACGGCGTGCAGCCGATAACTACAGTGTTTTGCTTTTTACCTCGAAATGCATTTGGAAATTGAGATGGTAGATGCCACGTTGGCAAGATTTTGCAGTCAGTTTATTGTGAGTCTGTTCAGGGGACTTCAACATGGCAAGTTCAGGATAGAGGAAAGATGGAGCAAAAAACAAAACAATCTGAAGAGAAGAGGAGGGGAGAGAAGAAAAAAAAAAAAAAAAAGCATCATTCTTGCTCCACAAAAAATATAACAAAAAAAAAAGCCAAAGAAGCATTTTGGAAACAGGACTGGGGGAAATGTGGATAATATTCCTCCATTTCAGCTTCAGTCGTCATCGCCTTCATCATCCTGCAACAGAAGATACAAATGATGGGTGATTCTTCAATGAGATGCAGTTTTCGACTAGGTTGCGATATGTGATGCATTCTAGGATTGACAACAGCGATTTCGAGAACTCAAAACATCATCTTATAACGTTACGATTTTTACATGATTTAAAGCTTGACTTTTGAGTTTTTGACCTACATCAGATTGCTGTGAGTGGGCGTGACCATTTATAGACTCAAACTGCTCTGATTGGCTGACAGCTTCGCATATTAACAGCTAAGCAAGCAGTGGAGTAACAGTGGGTGCAGATTTGCTGTGGAGGCGGAGCTTATCCACTATTACATCCCAGAGCATTCCAGAACCTGATGCGTAGTCAGACGGTCTTCAATATTAGCTGATTTTAGAAACACCACAAAGGTTTGAGTTCTGAAACTGACAGGATGTTTTTATAATACTAGAAGCTCCCATACGTCACAAGATTGAGAGAATTTAAGTTTCTCATTTCATGACCCCTTTAAAAACTGAGGGGAAAAACAATTCACATTAAAGTGCATTTGGTTCCGTACCTCTCCATCATCATCGTCCTCTTCCTCTCCATCATCATCTCCCTCTTCATCAATATCATCCAGACCTTCCTCGTCATCGTCTTCATCCTCTCCTTCTCCTTCCTCATCCTCCATGTCTGGGACCTGAAAAAAATCATATGAGTTCAGCTTTGAATTGCAAATGAATTACTCGTAATTTCCATCCAGTTGCATAAAAAGGAAGAATTGCTTCACCACATCCTTTAAATGACTCCCAATAGTGACAAAATAATGCAAAACTACCGCTACGACCTCAGATGAGTTTAATCCCAAACATTTTAAAGCAGTGTGTCTGTTTCATGTGGATGCTGTTCTGGAAGTCTCACTACAGCTGGGCTGATAAACGCTATGTTGAATTATGGGCAATGATGATAAAGCTCTGGACATTTATATTCAATATGGATTCATCTAAAAGCCATTCAAACCACAGCAATATGCGACAAAAGCCAATCAGTGCATTTAATCTACACGTTAAAGCCAAACACTAACTAAAAGTTGCATATTTGTTTACATTTCGCAATTAATCTACTTCTTAAAAAGGTCAAAACACTGTCTGACAGACTTCTCTTTATGGATAAATTTTTTTTTATTACGATTAATTTACAGGCCGCTTTACTTTTTGCACATTTATTCTTATTCACTTTATTTAGTCACTTTGTTTTGCCACAAATGAGAGATAATTTAAACCCAAATGCTTCATTTGTTCGTGTTAATCTGTAATTTAAACTTCATTACACTGCAGGGCTGTTGGATGCTTGATTTTGATTGGCTATTGAACATTCTAAGGTGTGCCATTATATTCAGATAACCACAAAGGTAAAAGTAGTTCAGGTTTTGGCTGCATTACAGAACAATTGATAAGCCATGGTATTATTACAAAATAATGCACACACAAGGTGTAACAGCCACTGCACTAAGCACATCACCTCGGGTGTCCATTATTTATTTTAATAATTCAATGGCCTGTCGTTACCTTAATATACCCTCTAATTTATGTAGCTTCAGTCAATGTTGGGCTACTCTTTTAAAGCTGGCAGCATTAAAGGGATAGTTCACCCAAAAATGAAAATTGTCATCACTTACTCCCCCTTGGACCCGTTTCAAAACATTGAGATTGTAGGAAAAACAAATACTATGGAAGTCAATGGATACAGGTTTCCAACATTCCTCAGAGCATCTTTTTTTTTGCTTTTTAACAGCAAACTTTAATAGTTTGGCGATTAAATGACAATTTTCACTTTTGGGTGAACTAACCCTTTAATAATTAATTCATGCAAAAGTGTGATTATATATTTTGCCACATTGCCCAAGTCTCACCAAGTAGTACTGTAACGGATTAGGCCAGATGTCGTCTTTAATGACTTCTCCCAGTTCATCGGCCCCTGAATCGGCATGATCCGTAAACCAGGTGAAGAAACTCTCTGGCTCTTCATGTTGTCTCTTCTTGCCTGCTTTACTCTGTGTCTGACTGGACCGGCTTGTGAGATCCTGGAATAAAAAAAATTATAATAATTTCAGTATTATATTCAGAACCGTCCAAATCTCAGTCCGAGAACTCCATGCAAACAAACATTATACACACTTTTCCCGGTTTCCATTTGATCTCTGTTGACTTTGAGGTTGGGTCGCCGCTTTCATTCAGGTGGATTTCTTTGGAGAGGACTTTGTTCTCGAAATACATGTTTTCATCGAAATACTGAAACACAAGAGAGATGGCGAGTTATTAAAATGCTAATATTATGACTTGCGTAAATAAAATGAACACTTCTACCACTTACAAAATCTATTCTGTAGCCAGATTTGATGTCTTCGAACTCTGTGACCTCTACTCTGGTCAGATAGTGAAGTGCCTCTTCATCTTCCTCCCCAAGAAGAGCTGAAACTAGAAAAATCAAACAATATCACGTGAAGCATTGATTTAACGGTCTGCATTGAGTATGAGAGTCTGCATGGGAACTCACCTTGTGGGTGGTTGACAAACGTTGTGACCCAAAAGTTGGGGATTTTGGCGATGAGTTCTGACCTCTTCTGGAAGAACGGCTGGCGGAGTTTGTTGTACTTCTGTTCAACTTTGAGAATTTCCTCACTTGCCTGCTCGTTCAGTCTGGATAAGATAATATAGAAAGTTTTAAAATTGACGTATTACCATTTTATATACACATACATATATATATATAAAATTTGGTCAAACAAAGAGTTAAATACAACAAATAATGCAATAAATTCTAATCATTAGTATTATTACAGCTAATACAAAATAAGTTCAAATATCCATTATAAACATTAAACAAACAAAATAAAATTGTAAGTTATTAGAAATATTATTTTAACACTTATAAAACAACATTTTAGGTCTATTCATACATTTTCACTGGATAAATTAAGACTACACAGGGAAATAAATACAATAAAGATGTTTTTAAAAGTTAAGTAATTTAAATTAAGATTGAAAAATGTCAATTAATAGAAGCTAAATGTATTAAAACAAAATTTCGGGCTCATTTATAATTTTTTCATAGTATGACTTAGGAATCTACATAAGAAAAATACCTCCATATGCTTTTAAAATCTTAGGATGGGACTCTAAATAGACTGAAACCCCCAGCACAACATGTTGGTAATAAAATTCTGTAAAGGCATTCAAGAAAGTTAAACTCACCTGTCAATTTCATTCTGTACTTCATCGATGTGCTCGATGGCTTCTTGCTGTTCTTTTTCTAAACAAGAAAAGGCAAAATCAGCACATTTAATGTTTTATCATTTCCCATACACAGTATTGATTAAAACTGCTTCACAAAATAATTAATAAAAACTATCAGCAGTGATAAATGAATAAATGATTAAATAAATAAGCTTGTGCTTCATCCCGCTCCATTCCATCCGGCTAAATACATTTGTTATTTTAAGCGTATATGAATAACCAAATATCTTTGTTGATTATGATGAAATGGATTTTGTTTAAATAATTATATTCATATAATATATATGATATTCTGTTCGAAATAAAATCAAATAAATGCGCAAAACGATCGAAAATGTTTTTATTTCTAATCCAAGCGTTGTTTATAACGTGCAGTAGAATTAAATAGGTTATTATTCGTAAACTCCGTGCATTATATCCTGAAGAAATGCGTGTATTTGATGCGAGTGCAGTAATCATTGGAAATGAACGGAGCCGCGCAGATGCCGCGTGGTTTAAATGTGCGCTTCCCCGCTCGCGCTGCACCTGCTTCCGCCGCCACCGCGAACACAAACCCACCTGAGCCGATAATTCACACAAAAACCAACTCCAGCATTCATTTCCACCATTATCACCAATTTAAAGTCCATAAACCTCCATTAGATCGTGCTGCATCATGGCGGAGACGCGCTTCGGCTAAGCTAAAGCTAAAACACAACAACAATAAAGCGGCGCGCGGACGCTTCCGTTCCGCGTGTTTCATGCGTTTTAAATGCACGAGCTTTTCGAATAAAATAACTCGTGTGATTCGTAAAACAAACCCCTTGCGATTCGATTAGCATTAAATAGAGCAGTTTCTTCGTGTCCTAATGGGGCTTTGTGGCGCGCTTATAGTTCGGCTAGAAATCAAACATGGCCTCCGCCGCCGGTTACTACTGCTGCCGCCGCCGCCGCCATCCAGCAGACTAGCTCGGTCTAGCTACACAAAGCGAATTAACTAACAATAATAGTACTTAAAATGTATTTCGACACAAGAGAAAGTGAAAATGGCCGCCGTCTATATTGCTTACCCGAAGTCTCGTCCCCTCCGTCGTGGTTCGAGTTCAGTTCCTTTTTACTGACTTTAGCCGCTGAGGCAGACATGATTTCGCTGAGCGCGACGGAAAGGAGTTTTCAGTGAAAATCGAGCGCTGTTTTTTCAACTCGGCGACGTAGAAGATCGTCCTCGGCGTCTGGAGATTATAAAAGGACGAGAGCAGAAACGAGAGTCCGCATAGACAAACTTCCAGCGGCCGCAGATCTCAGTCACTCACGCGCACGCTCTGCTCTCTTCTCTTTCGGACAGAACGCGCCCCGCACGAGCTCCGAAATTAAGCCCCGCCCCCTTCCAGAACAACCGCCGTGCTTGTCTCTCCAGCTCTCCGATTGGTTAGCGTGGCGCGTCGCGGGGCGGAGCTACAAAAAGGGCGGGATTTCTACGAAGCTCTCACAACATGTCATCTGAATGGAGAGAAAATGGTTCTGGACATCAAAACACATCACAACAAAACACACGACGATGTTTTGTAATATAATCTACACTGGGTCATTTAAATACTGGATAGATTAAGTATTAAACGCACACTATGTTCGATTTTTAACTAAAATATATATTAAAAAACAATAGAACAGTGTTATATATTTAGCTGACTTGTGTACTTATATTATCCAACAAATGTTTGAAAGAATGTTCATATGAGGAGAAATAAGCCATTTAAAGTAGTGAGATGGAGTGTGTGCTGTGTGTTTGTATTAATGGTGTCACACCCTGGATTTCTAGTTAGGTTTTCTAGAAAACTGAAACAGCAGTGAGGCTTTATGTTGTGTTTTAATGCTTTATTTGAAATGTATTTGGTCTGATAAAACAGCTCTGCTTTTTTACCATGTGATCACGAGCTGATTAACTACAAATGGTGAAGTTTGACATAATAAAAGCTCTGCTGCTTTTGTGCCGGCTTTCAGCCTCAAGGGCTTAATTTGCACACAGAGGTCCGAAATTGTTGTATACGTCTTTTTAGTATTCAAATCCAAACAATTCATCACCCACACAAACCTTGCTGATGCGTATTAATTTATTTGTTGCATAATTGTTCATTCATTCATTTTTCTTCGGCTTAGTCCCTTTATTTATCTGGGGTCGCCACAGCGGAATGAACCGCCAACTTATCCAGCATATGTTTTACACAGCAGATGCCCTTCCAGCTGCAATTCAGTACTGGGAAACATTCACACACACTCATTCACACTCATTCACTATGGACAATTTAGCTTACCCAATTCACCTACAGCGCATGTCTTTGGTCACGCCAACATGGGGAGAACATGCAAACTCCACACAGAAATGCCAAGTGACTCAGTCGGGACTTCTTGCTGTGAGACGACAGTGCTAACCACTGAGCCACCGTGTCGCCTAGATGCGTAATAATTCGCAAAACAATACAAATTGAAGTCTTCGAGTAGTGAAGATGATTTTGTTGTCTTCTCCCTGCTTAACAAAAGAAAAGCTGAGAGAAAGAAAGAACTGTGGGATTTTCCAGACTGATTCAAAGTTTACTTCAGGTTGTCCAGTTTGATACTGGGACCACATATTAAAAAGAAGACCACCAATTTCCATGAACCAATTGATCTTTAGAGACTGGCATTTTGTCTAAGACGGTGGTTCTCAATTCCGCTCCTCAAGCCTCCTCTGCACATTTTGTATGTCTGTCTTATTTGACACACACGGATCAGTTCATGGATCTCTCTGTTAACGAGTTGATGATCTGAATCTGGGGTGTTAAGGAAGGAAGACATACAAAATGTGCAGGGCGGGGGGGATGGTGGGTGGAGGGGCTTGAGGCCCGGAATTGAGAACCACTGGTCTAAGGTATGGAGACACAGACAGACACACAACACGCACACCAAACTGCGCCGACAAACTTGCATATATTATTATTATTTATATATTATGTGTGTTATATGGTACAATGTTCAGTTGAATTACTAACAGCAATATTTTCTATTATTATATATTTATACTAGTACACCACAAAGCGTTATTTTTTGCAATGTATAAGTATTCAATTGGGCCTCATGGTGGCGCAGTGGATAGCACATTCGCCTCACAGCAAGAAGGTCGCTGGTTCGAGGCTCGGCTGGATCAGTTGGCGTTTCTGTGTAGAGTTTGCATGTTCTCCCCGTGTTGGTGTGGGTTTCCTCCGGGTGCTCCGGTTTCCCCCACAAGTCTAAAGACATGCGCTATAGGTGACTTGGGTAAGCTAAATTGTCCGTAGTGTATGAGTGTGAATGGGTGTGTATGGATGTTTCCCAGTGATGGGTTGCAGCTGGAAGGGCATCCGCTGCGTAAAACATATGCTGGATAAGTTGGCGGTTCATTCAGCTGTGGCGACCCCAGATTAATAAAGGGACTAAGCCGAAATGAAAATGAATGAATGAATGAAGTATTCAATTCAAATGCTTAACTAGGTTTATTAGGCAAATTCGGGTAAGTAGGCAATTTATTGGACAATAGACGACCGGAATTGAGAACCACTGGTCTAAGGTTTGGAGACACAGACAGACACACAACACGCACACCAAACTGTGCCAACAAACTTGCATACAATAAACCACAGAACATTTGTATTACATTGTTTATCCAATTGGGGCGACGTGGTGGCGCAGTGGGTAGCACAATCGCCTCACAGCAAGAAGGTTGCTGGTTCGAGCCTCAGCTGGGTCAGTTGGCGTTTCTGTGTGGAGTTTGCATGTTCTCCCCGTGTTGGCGTGGGTTTCCTCCTGGTGCTCCAGTTTCCCCCACAAGTCCAAAGACATGTGGTTTAGGTGAATTGGGTAAGCTAAATTGTCCATAGAGTACGAGCGTGTATGGATGTTTCCCAGTGATGGGTTGCGGTTGGAAGGGTATCCGCTGCGTAAAACATATGCTGGATAAGTTGGCGATTCATTCCGCTGTGGCGACCCCAGATTAATAAAGGGACTAAGCCGAAAAGAAAATGAATGAATGTTTATCCAGTGCCATTTTGGATTTTGCCTTTTGCCTGAATTGTTAAAACACCTCTTAAAACGCCTTTTCAGATGCGAAAACAAAAAATCCAACCCAATTTAAATTGTTTATGATGGATGAAAGTTTCTGAGGAAAGTTTCAATAAGATTAACACACCATGAGGTCGAATCTTTTTTTTAACATGCGAAAATTACATACGAGAATTTCGGATTCAGTGTGCAATCACCTTTACGTTGGGTTCGCATCAAACACGGTCGCTAGTTCGAGTGCCGGTTGAGCCAGTTGGCATTTCTGTGTGGAGTTTGCATGTTCTTCCCCTGATGGCGTGGGTTTAGTCCGGGTGCTCCGGTTTCCCCCACAGTCCAAACACATGCGCCTATAAGTGATCTGAATAAACTGAATTGGCCGTAGTTTATGAGTGTGTGTGTGTGTGTGTGTGTGTGTGTGAATGAGTGTGTATGGGTGTTTCCCAATACTGGGTTGCATCTGAAAGAGCATCCGCTGTGTAAAACATATGCTGGATAAGTTGGCGGTTCATTCCGCTGTGGCGACCCCTGATGAATAAAGGGACTAAGCCGAAGGAAAATGAATGAATGAATGATTATGGCTAATATGATTATTTAAAGTGGTTTAATTAAGTCAAAATGTAAGTAAATATGTCTCCTTAGAGTTTACTTACAGCTGCGCACATTCTACCGTCAAGCCTGTTTTTTATAGATCACAACATTTGCGTTGTAAGTTGCGTACACATATTTCCGCCCCTATTTTGTGCATTATAAATCACACTGCTTCATACTACCATGACCATAAGAAAGAGGTTCTGGCTGACTTCTGATTGGTTCTGTCTGAGAAGAATCATTCACTCTCTCATTAATAAACATGTGAACAAGTTTATTTAGTCCCATATACAAAAATTCTTCACAAACCAATACAAAAATGCCCTGAGAATCATATGAAGTGACGCTCATTACGTCACACTACAGATGAGTATAAAACATTTATTAAAAAGGCCAAAGTTATTCTGTCTTATTAAAATCTGTTCACGTCCTCTTCTTAAAGCGATTAATATCAAAGTTAATTGATCAAGTTCATATTCCCTGCAGTTTTGTCCTAAAGTAAATCCACAACAGCCACATCATAACAGCATTAGTAAACATATGATGAATGTCGAGTCTAAAGACGACGTCTGAAGAGCTTAATAACACACTCGTAGTGCTGGGAAATTATTAATCGTGATTAATTGCATCCAAAACGAAAGTTGTTTTTACATAATATATGTGTGTGTGCCGGGGCTGCACGGTGGCGCAGTGAGTAGCACAATCGCCTCACAGCAAGAAGGTCGCTGGTTCGAGCCCCGGCTGGGTCAGTTGGTGTTTCTGTGTGGAGTTTGCATGTTCTCC
>CAIGQW010015654.1:0-12562 GCA_903798125.1 Danio choprae
GTGAAGGTCATCAGTTCACCGAACTCACCGCTGTTTACTGAGTGTAACAGATACAGGGACACTGGAGCGTTTTAAAGCCGTGAAGATCAGTCGATTCATCAGCGCATCGCTCGTATGTCAGCTCATAAACAGACCAGCTGATCTTAACGGCTTTAAAATGTTCCAGTGTCCCTGTATCTGTTACACTCAGTAAACACCGGTGAGTTCGGTGAACTGATGACCTTCACAGCCAATCACAGTCATTTCTGTTGAGCACGTGAACACAATGGCAAATGAGTGCTGTTTAAGAACGCGCTCGAATGTTAGCGGGACATAAATTTTCAGTACCGACTGGTATCGAACTCCAGTATCACGACAACCCTAAATCAAGTAGATTTAACTTATGTTGATGTTTTGTATGTGAATGTTTTTTTCAATTACTTCTAATTACTTTCAATTACTTTATAAAATCAAGTAACATCTGCAAATGTGTTAATGGAAAATGAGTGCGACACATAGTCTAATTCTATTAGTGAAAGATTATTTATGGGAATGCATGATTTCAAACGCAGATCTTCTATACATTTGCATTAGAAAGGAACGAAAGCTTGATAGATAATATACCCGGCAACAGTTGCTAAGGTAGGACTGGTGTTAACACAAACAGAATGTTAACACAAACTCGAATCAAAATTGACCCTATTTATTATTTTTATGTCGTGAATGATTCACCAGTGCATGTTATAAATAGAAAGGAAAGTGTTTGTAATCTTTCATCGAAGCGGAAACTTTCCTTTTTCCCGTCTGACGTCGTTATACTGCAATAATTCATTGGTTTTAAATCAGCGCTCTTATCTCGTTTTTCAGAACAAACAAACAGCTCAAGTGGCTTTCATAAGATTACACTGTTTTCAGAGAATTGACTGCGTTTTCAATTAACTTTATTTTCTTTTCCCCATCGGAAAGTTCATTCATACATTTTCATTTCGGCTTAGTCCCTTTAATAATCTGGGGTCGCCACAGCGGAATGAACCGCCAACTTATCCAGCATATGTTTTACGCAGCGGATGCCCTTCCAGCTGCAACCCATCTCTGGGAAACATCCATACACACCCATTCACACTCATACACTACGGACAATTTTTTTGTATACCCAATTCACCTGTACCACCTGTGGGGGAAACCGGAGCACCCGGAGGAAACCCACGCCAACACAGGGAGAACATGCAAACTCCACACAGAAACGCCAACTGACCCAGCCGAGGCTCGAACCAGTGACCGTCTTGCTGTGAGGCGAACGTGTTACCCACTGCGCCACCGTGAGGCCCATCGGAAAGTTGTATTATTTATCTTCTTTTAAGCACTTCTTTACTGATTGAGGTTTATGCTTAGAACCAGAGATGACAACTATGAAATCAAAATCAAACTTTATGAAAGATAGACTCTCTGAAAAGAAACCCTTCTCCTCACAACAGCCTTTTACATTCACCATTACATTATTGATAATATATATATTTAGTATATATCCTAATATACATATACAGTGGGGGAACACGTCATGTTTTTTTTCCTGGGAATAATATTTCTAAAGGAATTGAACCAGATTTTGGTTCAAACAGTACAAACTTAAAAATAAAACAAAACAAAATCTGTAAAATGAGTTGTGTGTAATAACACTGGAATGACAGAAGGAGAACGTGCTGAACTACTGAAATGTATTTAATACTTTATATAAAAGGCTTGTTTGGTGCTGCAGCTTAAAGACGCCTCTCATATGGAGAATGAAGTCACATGCGTTGCTCAGGTGTGAGTTTTTCACAGACTTCAGCAGAGTGTAAAACTCTTGATGCTTCTGTGGGTCTCGTCTATCATATCTGAGCTTTAATTTTTATTTTCTATTGGATTCGGTTCAGGTGATTGGCTGGGCCATTCTACAGCTTGATTTTCTTTCCCTGAAAGCATCTGAGAGTTTCCTTGGCTGTGTTTTGGATCATTGTCTTGCTGAAATGTCCACCCTGGTTTCATCTTCATCATCTGCTAATGTAGATGTTGGAGTGAAGCAGCTGATATATCGTTTACACTGAGGAACGGCAGAGGGTTGCTGAAGAACTACTGAGATATTTCAGCTGCTGTCTGGGCTTTCCCTGCCTTTCTACACCTCCCTTTCTTCATGTGTTTAATACTTTTCCCCTGCGTCATTTCATTTGATTACATATAACTTAATATGCAAATGAATTATTTTCGTTTTCTTTGCATATAAGGATTTATTTGGTTGTTACCAACATCTGGTGAAAATGTCAATTCAGCGGCACCTTTAGAAATATGTTTTCTGAGAAAAATGGTGACGTGTTCAATACTTATTTCCCCCACTGTTTATCAATATTTCTAGTTGACGTAAAATAGGTTGTCTTTGTGGGGCATATTCTGTTTGAACCTGATCATAACTCACATGCACGCACATGTATACCTGTCATTATCTGCTAGTTTTATTACAATATATGAATCGAACACAGTCGACTGTATTTATTTGAGAAATAAACACTTGAGACACTTGGAAGCTTGGAAAATCTTGAAGGATTTGAACACCTTTAACTGGACTGATATGACATTTGTAGCTTGATTTTTTTACATTTTTTTATATATATATTGTTTTGTTGTTGTTATTTTTGGACCGTTTCACTCACGCAGCCAAAGCACAAAACACTGGAGACTCTGAGAGAGGGAACAGGACGTGTTTGCCTTCATTTCCTCTTCATTGCCAAACAATGGACACACGCCGTCCGACAGGGAGGACGATTCTCAATACACAAAAGTTTATTTTAGGAAATTTACATGTCAACACTGTTTCTAGACAAAAAAAAAATGTATAGTATGTTGAAGAAATGTTATGTACGATACATGAGCTGTTATTGTTTGAACTAATGAATGTGTTTCATTATTACAACAATAACGTAAGCAGAATACAATGTGCATTCTTAATGAAATAATTACTGGTTTCTCATTTATTTTGAGCGTGCAGTCGAACAAATACTGGTTTCAAGGGGTGAGAGTTGAGGTGTGCTTTTAGGGACTGTTCACCCCTACAAAAAGTGAAAACGTAATATATTATACCTTTATTATAAGCCATAATTTATTCACCTTTTACTTCTATTGTATTGGGGTTTTTCTGGTATGGAAGTCAATGGTTTCAAGTTTTCAGCATTCTTCAAAATATCTTCTTTTGTGCTTAACAGAATACAGAAACTCGAGAACCACTTGAGTATTCAGATTTAATTTTGGGTGAACTGTCCCTTTAAGTTATCTGGGGCCGGTTGCACCAGCAGTGCGTAAGCTAAAACGTAGCCTAGTTGTGATGTAAAAGGACTACGCTTTACTTTACGCGGAGCTTACGACCAACTAACTATGTTCTGCCTTAAAAACATGGTGCAACTGAAGTAAGAACAAATTTAGTTACAAACTAGCTAGTGGTTACTAGGCTTCTAGTGTCGACTTTACGTTCCAGTTTAAGAAAGAACTTACGAACAGCTGGTGCAACCCTACCCAGATGTAGAACTTTAGGACTTGAGCCCACACTGGTCATTTTTAATAATCTTACACAATTGTCAGGGTGCAAAAACATAATTCCCATGTTAGACTGTTCGATCTCGGTTGTGTGACAATCAGGACGCGACAAACAAATGAAAAAAGTGGCTTGGAAAGCAATGAAAGCTTCCTCTGGCCATGTTTTTGGAATGGAATTTCATGCGATTGCTTCAGAAATTTGCCATGTTATGAAATGTTTTATATTACTGCGTTCAAATGATTTTCACATAAACTCACTTGTAATGTGTGTGTGGACATACGATCTTCCGACCACTGGAATTCGCACCGTGTATATACAGTATACACAGCCTGATTTCAGTTTTGTACAAATTCATTCATTCACTAATTATCATACGAGTTCAGTCATATGAAAATGTTACATTTTTAAATATGGCATCAAACCCCGCCCCTAAAACGGCAGCTAGCTCTCTGCAACTCTCACATGGTCGCCCACTGAAGCTAAGCAGGGCTGCGCCTGGTCAGTACCTGGATGGGAGACCACATGGGAAAGCTAGGTTGCTGCCGGAAGTGGTGTTAGTGAGGCCAGCAGGGGACGCTCAATCTGCGGTCTGTGTGGGTCCTAATGCCCCAGTATAGAGAAGGGGACTCTACTGTCAGTGAGCGCCGTCTTTCGGATGAGACGTTAAACCAAGGTCCTGACTCTTTGTGGTCAATCAAGTTTGGTTTTTGGCCCTTCATAAGAAAAAGTTTGGGCACCACTGCTATAGACAAAAGACACCTAGCTACCACATACTGTAGCATTACGATTGCAACCATCCAACACAACCCATAATGGTGACATAAGCTTTGCATCTGTAGTGTTATTTTGAAAATAATAAAAGTGTCTAAATTCATAAGGTAAACAAATGCACTCTCAATGTACTCAATTTAAGTAAAATATACCTAGCATACATATATCTTAAACATGTTACATTTAATAAAGCCATATCTAGATAATGACTAAGGATGCTTTTTTATTAAATATAGTTTCTTTTTTATTAAATATAGTTTCCTTCGCAGGGTGCGCCCTGCCACCCTGGGAAGGAAACTCATTTCTGCCGCTTGTTTCTGAGATCTTGTCCTTTTGGTTATGACCCAAAGCTCATGACCATAGGTGAGAGTAGGAACGTAGATTGACCAGTAAATCTAAAGCTTTGCCTTTCGGCTCAGCCACAACGGACCGGTACATCGACCGCATTACTGCTGCCGCTGCACCAATCCGCCTGTCAATCTCATGTTCCATCCTTCCCTCACTCGTGAACAAAACCCCAAGATACCACCTGGGGTAAGGACTTTTCTCCAACCTGGAGATGGAAATATAATATATATATATAATTTTTTTCATCTTGTTTTTTTTTTGCTTCATCTTGTTTGATGTAATGCGTTTGTCAACTGGGACCTTCAACACTAAAACATTTATTTTTGCTTCTACACAGCAAAAAATGCTTTTCTTACTCACCGTTTTTGTCTTGTTTCTAGTCCAAATATTTAAAAATTCTTAGACAAGCAAAAGATATTGTCTTGTTTTCCGAAACAATGAGTCAAAATGAAGTGAGTTTTTTCTTTGAAACAATCTGATTAATCCGCCAAAGGAGTACGCAAAATAACCTTGTATTTTGTTTTGACATGCATTTATTTTCCTTACCCCATTAGCAGATTATTAAGCTCGTTTTAAGGAAAAACTCACTGAATTTTGACTCATTGTTTCTTAAAACAAGACAATATGTTGTGCTTGTCTAGAAATTGCTTCTCGGTTTAAAAGGTTGTAGATATTTGGACTAGAAACAAGACACAAATCTAAGTAAGAAAAGCATTTATTGCAGTGCATTGTATGAGTTTTCATGCAAGCCCTGAGAATCATTCTCAAGAAATGCATACAGATGCATCTTCTTCATCAACACTCGACCTTCTATACGCTTCTACTCTTAAAAAACTCCTTTGACTCAATATTTGATTCAGTAGCTATATATAAAACGTGTAGTGCATTAAACTAACTGGGAATTATCATATTATTTACATGATGTGGCTTTGATTACATCCATCTTTCTCATTTGCACAGAAGTCCATCACAGAAAACCAACTGCCAAATGATTAAATGGAAATGTAATGTAAATGAAAAACATCCTCAGCAACCACATAACATCTTGGCAGTATTCTTGACACTGAAGTCCATATGAGCAGATCTTAATCTCACAGTGGGCTAATTTGAGGCGATACACATCTAGCGACCCCATAACAACACCTTGGCACCCATCCAAAAACCCCAGCATGGAGTTTTGCACAGCTTAACACCACTCGCATTGTATTCAGAATACGTAAACACAACCTATTTGCCGCAGTAAACAGGGATTGACGGTGAAAACGAAGACCTACATCCTATAATAATCACCTTCAGAACAGTCAATATGCTTTAAGCTAAACAAGTGTGCACTGACAACAGAATTAAAGAAGTAACAAGATATTTGGGTGGTGTAATTTTATAATGCGATGTTGTTAATCATATCCTAACCATTCTGTTATGTTCAGGATGTCTATGGGTTGTTGTTGAGTCTTAATTTGGCCACAACGTTCTCTGTTTCAGCAAATGAAATCATGAATAATATAACAATACACTGTGGGCAAATTGACTACCCTTTCATTATGTTGGTGGCTGTTTTTTACCCCATTGACTTTCATTATAATGACATTTTTTGATTGCAAAGCCATGGCATCATATAATTATGCAATCTTGATTGTCGGTGGTTTTCAGGGTTGGGAAGAGGTAAAATTTGTAATTTTTACTGTTGTTAAGTTAAGGGGGCAAATACAAACATGAACAGTAAATGAGGGAGAGATAAATAAAATATGATGCTACAAAACTAACAGTGCATCAAAGCCAATGTTACTATTCCTTCACATGTCCAAGACTCTGTCCAAGTCCCAAAGGTGCTCTATTGGATTGAGATCTGGTGACTGTGGAGGCCATTTGAGTACAGTGAACTCATGTCATGTTCAAGAAACCAGTCTGAGATGATTCGCACTTTATGACATGCGTTATCCTGCTGGAAGTAGCTATCAGAAGATGGGTACACTGTGGTCATAAAGGAATGGATATGGTCAGCAACAATACTGGCGTTGACACAATACTCAATTGGTACGAATGGGCCCAAAGTATGCCAATAATATATCCCTCACACCATTACACCACCACCACCAGCCTGAACTGTTAATACAAGGCAGAATGGATTCATGCTTTCATGTTGTTGATGCCAAAATCTGACCCTACCATCCGAATGTCGCAGCAGAAATCGAGACTCATCAGACTCATTGTCATGTTCAAGAAACCAGTCTGAGATGATTCGCACTTTATGACATGCGTTATCCTGCTGGAAGATGGGTACACTGTGGTCATAAAGGGATGGACATAGTCAGCAACAATACTGGCGTTGACACAATGCTCAATTGGTACGAATGGGCCCAAAGTGTGCCAATAATATATCCCCCACACCATTACCATCACCACCAGCCTGAACTGTTGATACAAGGCAGGATGGATGGATCCATGCTTTCATGTTGTTGATGCCAAATTCTGACCCTACCATCCGAATGTCGCAGCAGAAATTGAGACTCATCAGACCAGGCAACGTTTTTCCAATCTTCTATTGTCCAATGTTGGTGAGCCTGTGTGAATTGTAGCCTCAGTTTCCTGTTCTTAGCTGACAGGAGTGGCACCCGGTGTGGTCTTCTGCTGCTGTAGCCCATCCGCCTCAAGGTTGGGCGTGTTGTGCGTTCAGAGATGCTCTTCTGCAGACCTCGGTTGTATAGGGTGGTCATTTGAGTTACTGTTGCCTTTCTATCAGCTGGAACCAGTCTGGCCATTCTCCTCTGACCTCTGGCATCAACAAGGCATTTGCGCCCACAGAACTGCCGCTCACTGGATATTTTCTCTTTTTCAGACTGTTCTCTGTAAACCCTAGAGATAGTTGTGAGAAAAGTCATTTTTTCAAACTTTTCAAGGTTAAAAGTGGTTGAAAGAAAGATAAAGGTCTCATAATGCAATTCAAAATAATAAATAACATATAATAATAAAAAATAAAAACATGAATCACAAAATACGGAAAACAGCTAATTTACAGATGTGTTTTTACAGTGTAGTGAACAAAATGTCAAAAAATGTGTATATTAAACAATTAATCTAAAGTTTGAGTGTTTATTATTTTTGCACAGCTAAACACCACTCGCATTGCATTCAAAAAACGTAAAAGCCAACACTTTCGCCACAGTAAACAGGGATTGACTTTCAGCGGTGCATGACGCACCTTTCAAAACATTAGAGGTGAAAGCGAATTCCTCTGCCGCCGTCTATCCGATAATAATATAAGTTTTGATTATTATGATAATGCAGGGACGGTCTTATCATCATCACAGATGTATTATATTGGCTTATGCCCTTAAGCCGCCACGCCGCATGAATAAAAATGTGCCGCTGGCTTTGTGCCGTCTTTTGGCATTCTCCAAATGTTCCCTTCCAATATTTACTGATGTGGAACAGTTCATTTCCTCTGTAGCAGCCTCTCTCTCTTTCTCTTCTTCCCCAACAGCCTGCTGTCTAAATGGCATTAAAAAAAAGCTGAGCCGTGTGACTGGGCTCTGGCAGGATCTGTAAACGCGCTCGGCATCTTCCAGCCTCTGCACCTGTCTACCTCCATCTCTTGCCACGAGCCGCCGGGCCCCTCCTTCAGATAATATATCGCCATCCCATCCATCAAAATCAGTTACCCAACCCCTTCTGGCATTTAAATAAACTAGGCCACCATTCCTGCTTCTCATATCCTGTGGGTTTGTTTCGCCGAGCTGCAAACTTGGCTTGGAAGGTGTGTTATTATGTTCTGATGTGGACAGACACGTATGGATTCACATTAAACTTGTGTGACGGTGTTAAAAATGGATACAAAAGTGAAGAATATTTAAAGTGATTCCTCCCTCACAGGGTTATCTGCTATCTGGTGTTTTCTACAAGCATGGGATTGTTTTGCTCTCATCGCTTAACATTATAAATGTGCCAGCATGCAGAGGTCTGGTCAATTCATTTTGATCTCTCTCAAAAATAATTAAATATATATATATATGTTACCGGCAATGTCTAGGAAAGGTATATGAATGCTCAAATTGAACGTCAAAGTATGAAATGATTGCTATTTTATACATTGCATAGGCATTCTATAGAATTTCGAGTTGCCTTGCGGCAAAGTATGTAACTGGCCTACCTCCGCCCTTTTTCCAGCCACTGACATTGGCGGTGGCGCTTGGGTCGTTGTTTTATTCATGGCGATTGAAGCATGTGAGAGTTATTGTAAGACAGCGTATAGCTGGTACGAGGTTCAAACTTGCTATGAGGCAACAGTGCTAACCACTGAGCCACCATGTCGCCCGTGATTTTATTTATTTTATTTTTATTATTTAGAGAGGAGAGTTTCTACAGGTGGTTTGTCAAGCCCACTCACCTGTGTGAGGCACACTCAGAACTGCATAATGTTTTGAGGTTGTCGCGTGGTGTGGTGTGGTGTGGTAGGGGTTGGGGGGAGTATTTAATTTGATGCAGAGTCCAAAATAGCATGTCTTTCAATCTGACAATGCGCAGTACATTGTACACGTACAAATTTAATACATCAATATAGTAAATAAAAATGTCACATCTTATTTTAAACTACAGTTCTCTCTATCAGTAAACCATTAACTATGACTTTTGACTCAATAATCTCCTAATTCGCTGCTTATTAATAGTTATTACGGTAGCCGTTGGGTTTAAGTATTGGGTAGAATTAGAGGTGTATAATAAGATTGTGCAGAGAATGTTCAGGACTTTATAAATACTAATAATATAATAATAGATACACTGTAAAAATATATCCTTAAATTAGAAGTTTTGCATATCTTGTGATGATTTTGGGCAGCACGGTGGCGCCGTGGGTAGCGTTTTCGCCTCACAGCAAGAAGGTCGCTGGTTCGAGCCTCAGCTGGGCCAGTTGGCATTTCTATGTGGAGTTTGCATGTTCTCCCCGTGTTGGTGTGGGTTTTCTCTGGGTGCTCCGGTTTCCCCCACAAGTCCAAAGACATCCGTAGTGTATGTGTGTGAATGGACGTGTATGGGTGTTTCCCAGTGATGGGTTGCAGCTGGAAGGGCATCCGCTGTGTAAAACATATGCTGGATAAGTTGGCGGTTCATTCCACTGTGGCGACCCCAGATTAATAAAGGGACTAAGCCGAAAAGAAAATGAATGAATGAATGTGATTTCTCTCCATTTATTTATATTTTGAATCGCATTATGGGGCCTTGATCTTTCCTCCAACAACTTTCAACCTTGAAAAGTTCGAAAAAATGACTTTTATGAACATTTCTAATAGTTTAAAGTGATATATTACGCTACAAAAACCTTGTAATAAACTGCCGGTACATTATTTTACAGACTTAATTCTCTAGATATTATTTCTTATACATTATATTATTTCAAACTACTAAAAAGTCACTTTGTTAACCAGTAGAGTTGAATCTGTCCAACAGTGCCTGGTTTCTCTCGAGTTTTTTTTTCCTTCACTTCGTCAATTGGTGAAGTTTTTTCCTCGCCACTGTTGCCACTGGCCTGCTCGGATCGGGACTTGTGGAGCTGCGCTTCGGTGGATTTGCTCTTCAGTGTTTGAACTTTCAGCAGTGAAACTTAAACCACACTGAACTGAACTGAACTGAACTGAACTGAACTAAACTGAACTCTGAAATCTGGACTTTACTAGAACATGTTAAGCTGCTTTGACACAATCTACATTGTAAAAGTGCTATAGAAATAAACTTGAATTGAATTTAATTGAATCTGAACCTTAATTTGAGTTTGACTGCATGAATGGAAAGCTCTTGTGAATCACCAAATACGGAAACTGTTAATTAGCACATTTTTTTCTTTTCCCGGTGTAGTTAATAAGCCCCTATTTAATAGTGAAAATTAGTCCTAAAGTGTTACCAAAAATAATTATAATTAAGCTATCCATAGCCTTCGTTTTTGCCTCTCTAAAGTATGTTTACCACATGCAAAATGTCCTCCAAGAAAAAAGCTACAGCGTGCATTGAGGATAAAAGCGAGTAAACACTCCGGCGAACCACACGTCTTTGATGAACTAAATGCGCTTCACTAAGCCATTGACCTCAGACTGCGAAAGCTACGATTTCATTTGCTGAGTAAACAGCTCCAAAGCGCGACTAAACAACAACGCCTCTGAAGAGATGAAGGAAATTACCCTTCCTCATTTAGCGGCGCTGATTAAAGCGGAGGAGGTCCGGTCAGCCACTCCAGAAAGAGTAAATTATACAGCGCTGCCTCTCGTCCTCAATGGATCTTGAGTAGATGGCTATTTGCTGTCAACAATTTCGGGCTCAAATGTGATATTTTACTGCGTACGTTTCCATCTCGGACGCATCCTTTCATTAGCTTTCCATTAGAAGCAAAGGCCTGCTGGTTATCAAGGGGGAATAAAGAGCGCTTGTGTTTTTTTGTATGTCGATGGCTCTTGAGAAACGGGCTCGATGACCTTCGGTATAATGGAAATGTGAAGACAGATGATCAGATGAGGAAGTGTGTAATGTTCCTCCTGAATGTATTTACTTATTTATAGCCATTAAATGGAGATGAATGACCTAAAACAATCACCAAAAACATCTTGAAAAGCTAAATATTACTGTTGCAAGGGGGGCGGGCATGGTCGAACGCCTGTAAAGAGGGAAGAATGGATCAGAGAACGAAGGTTTATAAGTAGGTCAATTGGCAAATGACTAACACCTATGTCTTTGCAGTGATTGTGCAGGAGAGATGCCATGAAAACAATGCCGGGAAACGCCAAATGGAGAGAGACACTTAACAGGGAAGCTACAACTGAGCTAACTCGAAAAGCAAAGCATTACTGCCAACAGAACAAAACCTTATATTTCCAGATAAGGACTGTTTATTCTGACAGGGTTTTTTGTCCATAAACCTTTAATTGTTACCATAGTTTATATAGTAAAAGTTGAAAGATTATGGACAGAATATCCTGTCAGGATAAACAGTCCTTATCTGGAAATATAACGGTTAATATAACTCTTATATAACTGTTGGCAAACTGTTACCCTGAGTGGCGTTTCATTGGATGTCACTTGTAAATCACGGTAACAAAAAAGGTATAATAGCAATTCCTTTCCCCAGAAAAAGAAATAAATAAAAAAACAGGACACATTGTAACATATACAATTCATTGTGTAAATTATACAATTCCCAGACGATCAGAAGACAAGTTCCTCCTGAATGTATTTACTCATTTATAGCCATTAAATGATAATTAATGACCTAAATCTATCACTAACATCTCAAAAAAAGCAAAACATTACGGCCAAAAGAACAAAACCTTTTATTTCCAGATAAAAAACTTTATCCCGACAGGATCCTCTGGTCATAAACTTCAGTTTTTACTATATAAACTATACTGTTATCCTGAGGGGCGTTTCATTGGGTGCATTTCACATATTTCCCCAGTCCTTAAATGGAGATTAATGCCTTAAAACAATCACTAAAACTTCTTCCGAGCAAAACATTACTTACTGCCAGAAGGACAAAGCCATCTGGATAAAGACTGTGTTTTGTCATCTAATGATTCTTGCTCTTAATATACCTGGCAGGATGTTCTGTTCATAGGTTTTTACATTTTTACTATATAAAACCTAGTGGCATTTTATTCAGTGACTCCTGTAAATCATGGTAACAAATGTATGATAGCCATTATTTTCCCTCAGCAAAAAAACAACAATGCTCGAACGCCTGTAAAGAGGGCAGAATGGATCAGAGAATGAAGGCTTATAAGTAGGTCAATTGGCAAATGACTAACACCTATGTCTTTGCAGCAACTGTGCAGGAGAGACGCCATGAAAACAGTGCCGGAAAACCCCAAATGGAAAGAGAGACTTGACAGGGAAGCCATGGAGCTGAAGTTGCTGTGGGCATGT
>CAIGQW010015661.1:0-14748 GCA_903798125.1 Danio choprae
TGCTGGTTTAGCTGGTCTACCAGCTTGCCTTGCTGGTGATGCTGGTAGACCAGCTTGGTTTTGCTGGTGATGCTGGTCACCAGCATAGCACCCGCATCCCAGCACCAGCATATGTTGTGTTTTGGTGCTGGTATGCTGGTGACCAGCATGGGATGCTGGTGCTGGGATGCTGGTGTTATGCTGGTGACCAGCATGGGATGCTGGTGCTGAGATGCTGGTGTTATGCTGGTGACCAGCATGGGATGCTGGTGCTGGTATGCTTGCCACCAGTATAGCACCAGCATCCCATGCTGGTCACCAGCATACCAGCACCAAAACACAACATATGCTGGTCTTGCTGGTCTATGCTGGTCTTTTCAGCAGGGTATGTATGCTATGCATGTATTTTTATGTTGTTTTTTTGTTGGGTTTTGTGCTGTTAGCTTAGCATCATGCTAATAGCAAGACAAACCAGTTTAGGACAGACTTTCTTTTATTGTTTCACATCTTCCATCTAAACATTTGCATCTTTATTTTTTTCTAGCCATGACAAAAATAGTTCTAGAAGTCATTTAGCAGTATTTTATTTTATCATACTTTCACAGCCATCTTTTGCAGAGAATACTGTTGACTACTCCTCACGCTGATGGAGCAGCAAATGGAGTTTCTTTAGGATAATTTGTCCTGCAAAATGGCACACTGCAGCATCTTAGGGATGGTGTTTAGTCCCGAACATCATCATATTGAATACATCATCATATAGAGACATACCAGCTGTCGCCAGTCATTACAGCGCTGCAGGTATGTAGGAAAATAAGGTCTATGGTGTCTGTAGTGGCTCCTATGGCAGACAGTTAGGGTGTGTGTGTGTGTTTTGTACATGGTAATATTGGGACTTTTTCCCCCCTTACACATATTGGTTTTGTTGGTATAAGTTGAACACTGCTTAGCAAAATCCTCAGAACTGACATAAAAATAATATGTTAGTGGTAACAAAGGAGACTAGTTGGATAAACCCAAGAAAATGTAAGCTAGCTATAAAATGGTGTGTTAATTGTCCCCAAAGTGGTGCTTGGGAACATAACAGTCTTAAAATGGAAAGCACAGCAGTTCTGGTTTTCTCTTGGGAGCAGGACCAGTACTTTATTAAGCAGTATCCTCTGACATCCTAGTCCATAATATGACTGTTTCCTGCCAGAGTGTCCACCAGAAGCTCATATCTGAAGACTCATAGGCTACTTTGGACTGGGTATAAACATCCTCTTTGGGTAATCCAATCACAAGCAAGACTGTCAAGCAAGACAGATGGCTGTTTACATCTAGTTTTAACTTAATTTCACCTGAATGTGTCTCCAGTGAGTACCTCTAAGAGGGGACCACAAGGTTCCTCTAAGACAAGTCAGTCAGATGGTAGCCATCTTGGAAATTATTTCAGGCAGATTTTGGTTATATAGGTGAAACAAGTGTCTGCAGAACTGTCAAAAAATCTGACTATAAATAATTTTAACCCTTTTTTGTCTTCATTGCAATTGGACACTACATTATAGAAAGTATGGTGGGAGGGAAAGAGAGGCCTGATGGTAAAGGTCCCAGATATGGGATTTGTACTTGAGGCCCTGTCGTACAGTATATGGCCTTGAAGCATCTATCAATGTGGTTTAGGTGTTCGTCCACACACAAATGCAGTATCAACTCACTGAAACTGGACCTTTTGGAAAAATCCTAGCAGGGTGAAGAACTTTAGAAACTCCAGTGCTGTTGTGTACCGGTGAAACCTGAGATTTTAGCCTGTGGCGTTGAATCTCTTTTGTTTGATGATAGATTGTGCGATGCCATTTCCTTTGTTTCCACGAGGTGCTAGCCTGCCAGAACTGATAATAACCTCTTTTTCAAGCTTCTGATTGGACAACATGGGCTTATGGTTAGAGTTATATTACCACCTGTGGTTTGGCATCTTCTTAACATGCCGCTGTCCTGCAGATTTTTAGCTCCAACTCAAACACACCTGAACAAGTTAATCGAGGCCTTACTAGGTATATTTGAAGATTCCAGACAGGTGTGTTGAGGCAAGTTGGAGCTAAACTTTGCAGGACACCGGCCCTCCAGGACCAAGTTTGGTGATCCCCGTCATATACTCCCAGAAATAACCGTACGAGAGCTGTCACTGGGACTGTACCTTTTCCAAAAAGTATGAGTGTTTACCGAAATGGTCTATATTGGTACCTTCAAAGTACAAATTAGTACCTTAAGTGTACATTTTAGTTCATAGGAAGTATAAAACTGCCCCAGTGACAGCACACATAGCTTACTTTCAGAGAGTATATGATGACTTCAAGCCAACTTCATAATATACAGTAGTAAAAATTTGATGTGGATCAAAAATGTTCTTCAAAATTGTCCTAAGACAAGAATGGCTTTTGTTCTACAGTATTTTAAATTGTAATTTGCATCCCTGGCCAGAACCATTTCAGAGTGTGGTTTGAGTAATTGAACCACAAAGCTTTTCCTGGAACTAATCCAGGGGTTCCTTAGATCCAGCTAAACTCTGTAGGCCAAAGACATCTGAGCAAGCCAATCAAAGTTATCAGAAATACTACACATTTACAGGTAGACAAGTTTGATCAGGGCTTGAGCTGAACTCCCTGTGACCAGATTTATATCACATGTTTCTGGATCGTCCCTGATGGACGATGATACCAGATCAAACTTGTATTGTTGGCAGACCTCCATTGAGGATTATTCTAGCATTTGGTCTCTATTGGAACTATTCTCTCTCCTCACAGTATTTCAAAGATCCAAAGGGATTTTGTACGCCTGTTATTCCTCAAGCTGGAGCATCCAGCTGACTGACTGCAAACCTGTAAGTGGGTTGTTGATGTGATGTAGCTTTTTGACTGTCACATGACAAAAATGAATTTAGTTATTGTTGTCATCGTATAAAATGCCAAATCTTAAAACGGTCCTATGGTGTGACTGTCTCACACTATTTGTATACTATTAAGAGTCGTTTTCTTAGTTTTGCTATGTCATAACATGGGACATTTTAAGGTACAGTTCAGTAAAAATGTTAAAAAAGAAACGGTGAACGAGTTGATAAATTTAGCGACCCCTGCCTTTTTGTCAACTACCCAAGTATGGATCTCTTAGGAAGGCTTGAAAGCAAGTTTATTACAAATGCGAAGTGGCCATTTTCATTCCATTGGCCATTTCATTGGCCCAAACCATATCGGAGTGTGGTTTGAATGCAGCGTACCTCAGATCTGGAGGGCAGCTAATAAGGATTGGAGGTAAACTCTGCAGGTTCGAACTCCCCAGGTTTGTATTTGAGGATCCCCGAACTGTTAAAACCCGTTTACACCTATTTCTGGATCATCCCAGATGGACACTGATATCAGATAAAAACTGCCTCTGAGAAGCCTTGTGATTTGGCACACATCCAGCATTCGTTAAGGATTATTCTAACATTTGGTCTCCAACTATTCTCTCCTCTCGCTCGACTGTATTTCAAAGAGCCAAAGACATTCAGTACACCTGTTATTCCTCAGTCTGCAGCATCCATTTAGTGAAACAACTCACAGACTGTCTGGCTTTTCACTGGATTAAACACATTCTTGTGAATAAGGGGCATCATCCCAAGCAGAAAAAATACAATTATTACATGCAGTCGGGCCTTTGTGCAACACCTGCACTTTCTAAATGGGCCAGGGAACGCGGTAGAGCGCTTCACACCTGTGTGAAAATCCGAAAATGATGGTGTCTGCTCCGTTCGAATAGAATCGCAACACAAGGCCCGCTGAATAGAAACAATTGAAATGATAGTCCCCAAAAAAATCTGGCACTTCCAAGCAGCGACAGATTTTAACCGAAAAGTTAAACTTCAGAAACATTACAGGAGCAGCCATCTGGACACACCATAAACAGAGTTACTATAATTACTACCGTGAGACAGTAACAGGCCTCCTTTTCCCACAGACCTCCCACAAGAAACTGCTCATCCTTTCCTTCCTCTGATTTTCTTCAAATTACAACATGTCCACATGAGATTTGAACAGTTTTACGGCCAGTTTTATGGTACACCTACACCGCTGGCCCACACTTTTACTCAAGTCGTCAAAACTTGTAGACTCTGAACTTAGTTTCCTTCCTTCTATCTTCATGACTACTTTCACTTGGTGTGGAGAAATGTTGACAGTTTTAGTTTTAATAATAATTTTTCCATGAAAATTATTTTGTTTTACACTTCTGCAAGAGACCTCGGAAGACAGTGTCCTTATTCTGCCTTGTTCCGAGCACATCAGCTGTAGATGGAGATTGTTTCTGACAACTGGAGGGTCTGTCTGATTTGTACATGCATTAATGCATATGTTGGCAGACCGCCATTAAAAAAAGGCAACATCAGCTGCCAGACAGGGTCTTGTGGATCTTTCGGAAAATACTTTTTGCTGATATTAGGATCGAAGAAGCTAAAATAAATAAAGAAATTGGACAAAACCTAAAGAGGTCTTCCAAATGTAATACGCAGTCATTTTTTTCTTTCAAGATGGAGAGCCTGAATCAGCACTGGAGTACGAGGGTGATGTATCATCTCTTGGTCTCAGTGAGGTCCTGGAAGGGGTTAGTGATTGGCTGCCAGCCAAACAAACTGCAGAACCCAACGGGCCGCAGGTCAGGCACAATATGGGCCCGACTGTGACGAGAATCTCAACTTGCTCACAAACAAAGCCATTTACAGAATAGATGGGATCTTGTGGACCTGTATTATGGATAAGGGAGCTCTTTTTTAACCTCCAGCTGAGATTTATCCACAACTTGTGGTGGACTGAATTGCTCAGGCAGGAGCCTTGGTCTCTCAGGACTGATGGGTAATGTGGGCTTGTGCCAGTTTCACAGATCAGCAGAAGAACAATTTTTTTAACAGACACAAGCTGTTAAGGAATGGCAGCCTTACATCTTACTACCTCTTATTTTTTATCATTGTTTTCTTTATTAATTATTAAATAAGATGGTAGCACACGTCGTACTATTACTACTTCTGATAATTAAGGTTGCCTAGTCTATAATTAAGGATGTTTGTCAGATGATTAAACTCCTCTAAACATTTCATCTCAGCCATATATACACACACCATTATATTATAGAAACTTGATTTGGCCCTCATTTTATTCAAAAAGCAACAACCTGGAAAGCCTTAGCAACAGCAGGAAATTGTGCCTAGTTGTCACACGCACTGCAGGACATGACAAGACAGGAACACGGTATTAACAAAAGGATGGATTTATTATATAAACACTTACTGATGACAGACACTGGAAATGGGCAGACAGGACATCAACGTAGAACAATACAATACCGGACAACGGATGATACACACAGAAGGGTATAAATAGACAGAGGGATGATTAAACTAACAGGGCACAAGGGATGGACACAGGTGAGATTAATGAACACTGAACATGGCGGGAAAAGACAGAACAAAGGGATCACATGACGAGCACATGACATGAAAACAAATGATGACACGGACGAACACTGATACTAGTAAGTTAATACACATTTTGTAATGTATTTTACTGTAAATGTTTTAACATGTGTCCTTTATGGTCGCTAGGGAGTTCTGAGACACTTCTTTAACATGCTGCCATACAGCTTTGGGGGGAAAGGGAAGGGGATGTTTACACTATACCATTTTTTTGATTATAAATTGAATATATTGACACATCTTGTCTGTTTTACATAAAAACAGCTTTTATTGAACCTGAAAATGCAACCATTTAAAAGTGCTCGTTTTTCGAAAATGATGTCATCATCGTCAATAGTCTATAGGCACGTGCAGGTACTTGACAAACAAGACAACAATGGTGCACTAGAGGACGCGTGTTTGAACACAAAAAGATGCTAAACTATTTTTATTCCGGTTTCAGTACAACATTGCTGTGTAGGCATACAATAAAAATAACCCAGAACTGGGTTACTGGGTTACTGTGCCAGCCATATAGCGATATGCTAACAAAACAAAACCTGAAGAATCAGAAACTGCATAGGGACTTGAAAAATAATCCGAAAACTTTAGCTTGTTGTCATACATTCATTCATTCATTTTCATTTCGGCTTTATTAAGCTGGGGTCGCCACAGCGGAATGAACCGCCAACTTATCCAGCATATGTTTTACGCAGCGGATGCCCTTCCAGCTGCAACCCATCACTGGGAAACATCCACACACACACTTATTTACACACATACACTACGGACAATTTAGCTTACCCAATTCATCTATACCGCATGTCTTTGGACTTGTGGGGGAAACCGGAGCACCCGGAGGAAACCCACGCCAACACGGGGAGAACATGCAAACTCCACACAGAAACGCCAACTGACCCAGCCGAGGCTCGAACCAGCGACCTTCTTGCTGTGAGGCGAACGTGCTACCCACTGCGCCACCGTGAGGCCCTGTTGCCATACAATCTTTAAAAAACATATGGTTTGATCATGTTTCAGTATGGTTGCTACGGTGTTCAGAAGTTTCAGAAAAAGCAAAGAATACTTTAGTAACTAAATAGATGCAACAAGGTAAAACAACACTAAGGATACCTCATACGAGACCACGGAGAAGCATTTTAAACACACTAGCAGCTGTAGAGCAACATGCTAAAACTATTCAGAACACCTCAGCAACCACATAGCAGCATCCTGATTGCAACTTCTTTCAGCTGCTTCAACCGACTGTGAATTTATTGAAGAACTGAAGAATGCAAATGTGTTTTATAGCAAACTACAGTGGCAACACTGACAGATCAAAAATAGAGAGAGAGAAAAATGGGTTTTTAGCATAGTGTGATGAAATACATGAGGAAAAACAGGATCATATAAATTCTCTTGACTTTTACTCTTGGGTAGGTGTTCCACAAAGCCCATATATCAAACACCTTACCTCTGGCTAATTTATTACTGTAAAGCCTCCGGAAGCTCCTTGATGTAAGACACTTTTTTTCTTTCTCTGTAGTTTTTCTGAACTTTTCGCATTCTCTCCTATTTTATTCTCCTCTAGCATTCGGCAGGAGTCCATTCTCTTGTGTGGGGATGCTAAAAGAGATCCAGCCCTCCTACACTACATCCCTTTGTTTGGGCTGCTGTAAAAGTTCTGTTACTTTGTCATATCTACTAATTATGGACTGTGGGTATTAATTGCCTTTTATCGGTAATGTCCACCCACTCCATTTTGATGCCTGTAGGGGTGTAGAAAGCTTTAGTGATTCTAAACGTTGGAACAATGAGGGGCAGTAGATGCATTTAGTCTTAGTGAACACTGGCAAGCCTTTCAACGTGACCTTCTGTCATTCCTTCACTATTGTTCCTATTTCCTCTGAGGCTATAAATGATAAGACGAGGGTTATTATACTCCGAGATCTCATTATCAAGCATATAAATCCCAACATTCAATCTGTTTTACAGTTCCTTATTATGGCACAATGTGTTTCTCGCTTTGAGTGGTAAACGTGTAACGAAGGCCAGCTAGTAAGTGCTGTAGTAACTAGGTTCTGAATCTCATTAGCCTGGTCTGAAGAGGAACAATACGTACACGGATCGCCCTTGTTGGTGCGCTTGCTCCCATGCAGAGATAATTCTGGTTCGAATCTCAGATGGAGCAGGGGAAGTAGAACCATAGGGGTACATTGGTAATGTGCCTTGGGAGAAGGGGAGAAACAAATCATGATATATACATAAATAATTGGGGTTGCGCTGTGTCATGTGATAAACTTGACGTGTAGCCATGGAAACTTTAAAGCAAGGGTGCCCAAACTCGGTCCTGGAGGGCCGATGTCCTGCAGAGTTTAACTCCAAGTTGCTTTAACACACCTGCCAGGAAGTTTCTAGTATACCTAGAAAGAGCTTGATTAGATGGTTCGGGTCTGTCTAATTGGGGTTGGAGCTAAACTCTGCAGGACACCGGCCCTACAGAACTGAGTTTGGGCACCCTTGCTTTATAAGTATTGGTCATATAAAATACTCACGCAGAGGGGTAACGAGATTATTTAGAACTTACATGTGAAGCAGTTAATCATCCTTGTTGACATGCATGCTCTCATGCAGAAAATGCTGGTTCAAATCTTGCTTGGAGCAGGGTAGGTACACCCAGAGTTGTTACATTGGTCATGCGTAAAACAGGGGTGACCAAATTTGGTCCTGGAATGGAAGTGTCCTGCAGAGTTTAGCTCCAACTAACCTCAACCTTCATGGAAGTTTCAAGTATACCTAGTAAGACCAGTTGTGTTTGATTAGGGTTGCAGCTAAAATCTGCAGGACACTGGCCCTCCAGGGCAGAGTGTGGTGACTCCTGGGTTAGACAGCCGGATAGAGAGTTGGACTTCCAAAGGTCACAGGTTCAAGTCCTGGTGTCCTGACATTACCTACTTTTTCAATGGGAGGTCTGACAGGGTAAGACTGCTAAATGCTAAAATGTGAAATGTAAATGATTACATTAGATGGGAGTGAGGTTTAAGAGGGGGGGGGGGGGGTGTAATGGAGACTAGGTAGTTATGTGTGTACCTCTCACAGCACTGGCTTGAATAATGCTCTGCTGGATGGGTGGAAATGATTGAAGATGCATTGACTGTCTTGTCAGATCATGTTGAATTGTGGACATTGCCAATAACAACAAATTAGATGTCGTTGTTCTTGTCATTGTTTGCCGTAGCAGCGAGTTTCATGTTCTTTTCCAAATGTGTTGTGCTACTGCAAAACATTAACTCAAGCGGCCAAGTGTCCTCTCTGGAGAGACATACTTGTGTTATTCTAAGCTCTGCCAGACGCGACGAGCCCACACAGAACGAGATCAATAAATGATGTCCTTTGAAACAACTGCATGCATACCTCTCTTTGAATGCGGTAGACTGTCCAAATACTTCAATTGGAAGTGCGGTTACCATCTCATCACTAGATAATAACTATAATTTATATCTTTATTTCCTGGACAATAGTAGGCCTGGAGAGAAAAGCATCTCACACACTGACACTAGATTCATGCGTAACTTCAAATACTATTGGAAACTATCAGATTTGTATGGGAAAATGTTAGCTGCTTGACCATGCAAGACTTTATGCACGTTCACTGGAGGTTGTGGGAAGTTACTGTGGTGTTGGTTTGTGGTTGCTATGGGGTTGTGGGTGGTTGCCAGGGTGTTTAAATCCAATTGCTAGTGGGTGGTTTTTAGAGTGTTTGTATCTGATATATGGAAGTGTGGGTGTTTGCCAGAGAGATTCCGTGGGGTTGTTGGGAGGTCGCCAGAATGTGTAAATTCGGACACTAGTGAGTGGTTGTCAGAATGTTAGCATCTGACAGATATAAGAGTATGGGATTGATTTCTAGGGAGTTGCTATGCAGTTGCTATGAGGTTGTGGTTGGTCACCAGTATGTGTTTATGTGCTTGCTAGTGGGTGTTTCTGACTGATATTTGGTTGCCAGGGAGTTGCTAAGTGGTGCTGTTGGACTGCTGCCAGGATGTCCATATGTGGTTACTAATAAATAAGTGTTTGTGTTTGATTGGAATATGAGAGTGGGGTTGGTTGCTAGGGAGTTTCTGTGCAGATGCTATGAGGTTGTATGTTGTTGTCAGGGTGTGTACATGTGGTTGCGTGGGTTTTCATGTCTTGTTGCTTGCTAGTGAGTGGTTTCTTCGTAATTGAAATGACAGTGTTGGTGGTTGTCAGGGAGTTACTATGCAGTTGTGGTGGTTGACATGGTGTTTAGTATCGATTTTTGTGGGTGGTTGTGAGGATGTTTATATCCAGTTGCTGGTGGTTTCTATAATGTTTCTCTCTCATTGACATGGGAATGTGGGTGGTGGTCAGGGAATTACCATCTATTGTGGGGGCTAGCAAAGTTGTTTATATGTGGTAGCCATGGGGCTGAGTGGTTGCCATTTGATTTGCTATGTTGTTTTTATGGCTGATGTGGAATACTGTTACGAAATCGCTTGCGACGCTGACGACTAAGGCTGCAAGATATTGGAAGAAACTAGCATTGCGATATTTTAGTTTTTCTGCAATATATATTTGCGATATGAATATAATTTCACAAGATGACTTAAGTAACTCTATTTGGAAATAATTCATAACGTTACATTGATTGGGATGGTTTTGTAGGGAAGTGCATCTGCATAAAATATACAAAATTATACAAAATAAATGATAAAAATGAAATAAACTACGCGTATGGTTTCGTTGGAGTCTAACAGTACTGTACAGTCTCAGAAATAAAGGTTAGATACCTGTCACTGGGGATGTACCTTTTCAAAAGGTACACTTTTGTACCACACAGGTCCACATTTGTACCTTTAAAGGTAAATATTAATACCTAAAAAGTAAAATGTGTAACACATAGTACCCTAAATGTACAAAAATGTACCCTAAATGTACAAGTTTCTACCTTTACAGTACCAATGTGCACCTGTAATGTACAAAATTGGCCCAGTATTTCTGAGAATGTATTGAGTTACTAAAATTAAAAATTCAGATGTAAATTAACACTGTATAAGACACATATATCATTGTATAAATAATTTAACACAATTAATCTTGTTGAAACAGCAAATTATAGAATTTCTTGTGCCCAAATGGTTTAAACTTGCTTGAAATCGTATAGTCACAGAAACATCCAAACACATATGAGGCTATGAGATTACAGTAAAACTTTGCAATTACTCTACAAATCACATGTTCTGAACTGTGTTAGCTGGTTATTATAATCCCAATTTGACATTGCAGATCATATCAAGTCAAGTCAAGTGGAGCTTCATTGTCATTGCGCTACATGTGTGGACATACAGAGGAACAGAATGTCGTGTCTCGCAGGACAGCGGTGCTACATGGATTAATCATAAATACAAACACAACACTGGACATGAGAGCTATTATAAAAAAACCTATGCATAACTAACATATATTATAAAACAGAATAAAATACTTAAACTATACACATAAGACAGGCTATACTAGTACTTTTCCATGAGACTGAACAATGTTGTACAGGATATTGTGCAAGAGAGGTATTTAAGGTCTAATATTGTGCAGGAGGTGTTTAAGGTTGAAGCAAGCAGTGCAACATGATTGTGGTACATTTATAGTAAACATTGAGTCCTTGTAAGGTGGAGTTTAGATAAAGTGTCAGGTGCATATGAGAGAAGAGGTGGTTTGTCAAGCCCACTCACCTGAATGAAGCACCATTTAAAATGCACAGTGTTTCCAAGAGACATGGAGTGATTAGGAAAGTGTCTATAGTGCAAATGTTCAACCTGGTGCAAGAGTCAGAGAGACGAGGGGGTGTCCTTCCACAGGTGGTTTGTTAAGCCCACTCACCTGTATGGGACATACTCAGGAATGCATGGGGAGGTTTCAGAGGGGGTAAGTTGACTGGAGTTGAGGGCTCTAACAGCCTGTGGGAAGAAGCTGTTGAGTAGTCTAGCCGAGTAGGCTTTAATACTTCGAAACCTTCTTCCTGATGGCAGCAGCTGAAAGAGACTGTGGAAGGGGTGAGTAGAGTCTTCTGGGAGGGATGCGTCACCATTGCAGGTCTGTGGTGGGGGCTTGTACTCCGTGATGGACTGAATGGCTTGCCACAGGCTCCGTGTGTCTCGGCTGTCTGTGAAGTGATTATTGATTTTTTGCGCGTATGACCGCTTTGCATTCCTGATGCCACGGGACAGGTTGGCTCTTGCTGTTTTGAGGGCTGCTTTATCTCCTGATCTGAAGGCTTCATCTCTTGTCCATACCAACCCACGAACCTCTGCTGTCATCCACGGCTTCTGGTTTGCACGTGTGGTGATGGTTTTGGTGATGTAACATCATCAATGCACTTTTTGATTGTTGGCATTGACAGTTTTAGTATATTCATCCAGGTCTGTGTGGTTGTTGTAGGTGGTTGCCTCTTTAAGCATGTTCCAGTCTGTGCACTGAAAGCATTCTTGTAGTGTTACTGTAGCATTTTCTGGCCAGATTGTGATGGGTTTCTGAACTGGTTTGGTGAGTTTTAGAAGTAGCTGGTATGCTGGGATTAGCTCGGCTTTATACGCGTTCATGTTTGTTGTGTAAACAAAGTCCAACGTGTTGCTTCCCCTTGTTGCAAAGTTCACATAATGGTAAAACTTTGGCAACACTGACTTCAAGTTTGCATGATTGAAGTCGCCGGCTATTATGAAAAATGCTTCAGGATTATTTGTTTGCGGTTTGCTGATGGTGTTGTACAGCTCGCGAAGTGAAACCTTTGTGTTTGCGCTGGGCGGGATGTAGTCCGCGACAATGACAATGTTGTATCTCTGTCTGCGCGGTAGCATGTTAGCCCGTGTAGTTCAATGGCGGAGTCTGGGATGTTGTCCTTTAGCCACGTTTCGGTGAAAACACACAACAATCCCTTGCCTCATGCTGTGTAGATCTGGTATGTTGTATTATGTCCTGGTAAGTTGTATTATGTTTGTTTTCCAGCGAGCGTACATTTGAGAGCATGAGTGTTGGAAGGGCAGGTCTCATGGGGTTAGCCCTTAACCTGGCTCGTATGCCTCCGTGCTTACCGCGATTGCGTCTACTTTTGCACCGCTTTAGGCGCCGCCTTATGCAAGTAGTATCTGATGGAGAGGCCGCGGTCTCAAGGTCCGGCTCCAGCAGTAAACAAAGGCCTCGTAGCTTCTCAGCCGTTGCTGGCGAGAGTTTATGTATGTTTCCACTGCCAATTTCCAAAAGGCTTTGGTGATCGTAGATGTGTGCCCTGTTGATTTCCTTGTGAATCTGCAGTGAACTGACAGTATGTGAGGACGAACTGACGACATTAAAAGACATAAAAGCACCGTTTTGTGGGCCGCAAGAAGCCGTTGTGTCTGGACGCGTCGCCATCTTGGATCAGATATGATGTGACTATTGCATATTCACACATTGTGATATCAACGCTGAAATGATATACTGCCTTCTTAGGACTACATTTTTTTTATGCCAAGACAGTTATAGGTGGTTGTAGATGTGCTTTGTTTTACTTTCCGAACTTCTTTTAGGCAGTGCCTGTAAGTAACTTTTTCACCGTTTACATTACTATTAAAGGAAATACACTCTTTTTGACCGCCAAATGACAGTTGTCATAAGCATGCATACAGTTAAGTTCATTTTTATGATTATAAAGATGTCATGACAGTCTTTTGAAGAAGTAAAGTGTTATCCAACAAACTAGCACATTTTAACAGCACTGTCAAAAATATCTGTTCAAGAGTTCACACTTAGCTGATGATTGGTTATAAAGCTTGTTTGGGATGCTGTCCCGGGAGAGAGCCCTGAGCTCATAGATCCTCGAACCCGGGGCTCCCTCCCGTTTGCAAGGCGAGAGGGGAGTTTGAGCTCAGGTAGATCTGGAGAACTCCCCTGCTGTAGTAGCTAATGAACAGATAGTGATTGCTCTTGAGATGACTACTTACTAGGAGCACGTCTATGATGGCGATTTGGATTAGTCGATTAACTTAAGTTGCATGTTTTTGGACGGTGGGAGGAAACCGGGGAACCCGGTGGAAACCCACGTGAGCACGGGGAGAACGTGTAAACTCCACACAGAAACGTCAGCTGGCTTGGTAAGGACTAGAACCAGTGACGTTCTTGCTGTGAGGCGACAGTGCTAACCACTGGGCCACCGTGCCACCCATCTAGGAAAGGAGGAGTAGGGGTGGAAGGGGGGATTCTTCAATGAAACTTAGGGTATTTATAGTGGCTTAGGAATCGTCTGATTGGTGAATCATGAATTGGGTAATGCGGGACCAGCCGCAGCAATCATGAGCACGTGATCCTCTCCACATTAGCCTATAAATAAACTTCACTTAATTAGCAGTTTTCCATATTTATTGATTCATGTTTTTATTTTTCTTAGTTTATTTATACTTTTGAGCTGCATTATGGGACCCTGATCTTTCTTCCAACAACTTTTAACCTTGAAGAGTTGGAAAAAGTGACTTTTAGTAACATTTTTAAGTTTAAATATATTTAAATAATATAAGTTTATATATCGTCTGGATTAATGTTATATATTACGTTACAAAATCCTTGTAATAAACAAGTGCCATTGCATTTTCTGTTATTTTAGAGACTTATTTCTCTCTATAGGGCCTCACAGTGGCGCAGTGGGTAGCACGTTCGCCTCACAGCAAGAAGGTCGCTGGTTCGAGCCTCGGCTGGGTCAGTTGGCGTTTCTGTGTGGAGTTTGCATGTTCTCCCTGTGTTGGCGTGGGTTTCCTCCGGGTGCTCCGGTTTCCCCCACAAGTACTGGGGGTGTATGAGTGTGAATGTCCGTAGTGTATGAGTGTGAATGAATGAGTGTGTGTGGATGTTTCCCAGAGATGGGTTGCAGCTGGAAGGGCATCCGCTGCGTAAAACATATGCTGGATAAGTTGGCGGTTCATTCCGCTGTGGCAACCCCAGATTAATAAAGGGACTAAGCCGAAATGAATGAATGAATACTTGTGAATCACAAAATACAGAAACGGTTTATTAACAGATATTATTTTTACAGTGTACTAATACGGCTATCGGCTAATCAGGATGTTCCAGTCGTCAAAGGAAATGCTGATTTGTCGGGTCAATATTTCAATGCATGTTTTACAGACTCGGCTGAAGACTCAATGCGCAATCATTAGACCCGATGTTCCCTTTTTAGGAAACAATGCGGGATTGCAGCGCCACGGGGCCCAGTGATCTTCTTCGCTCATACAGGAAGACTAGCTTTCACCTGGGGCAGCGAGGGCTGTTTC
>CAIGQW010015669.1:0-10171 GCA_903798125.1 Danio choprae
GTGTGTGTGTGTGTGTGTGTGTGTGTGTGTGTGTGTGTGTGTGTGTGAATGAGTGTGCATGGGTGTTTCCCAGTACTGGGTTGTGGCTGGAAGGGCATCCACTGCGTAAAACATATGCCGGAATAGTTGGCAGTTTATTCCGCTGTGGCGATCTCTGAAATAGAGATTAAGCTGAAGGAAAATGAATGAATGAATGAATGAAACCACCACTTTTGACGCTCATAAATTTTAATAAAAGTGATCGTGCTGCACATTTTAGAAGGTTTGCTGAAGGTGGTAGCTGAAGTGCAGCAAGGGGTTTGTATCTCTGATAAACTATGACAGTTTGCATTCATTGAAAGGTAAGAATGATTAATAAAAGTGACATTGCATTTTCAGATTCACGCTTTTACACTCAGACTACAAGTGTACCGTGCCTGAGCCCAACCAAACCACACTCTGGTGCACCTTTTCCAACCTGGCCAAGGTCGACCAACGAGCCCAGGCACAGCACGGAGCACTCACACTTGTCAAACAAATTGGGAGTTGGGAGTCAAATGCACTCAGGCACGATTTGGACAGCCTAGTGTGAGTACATGCTTGTAATGATGTTGGATTGTTCCTTGGCCATCGGAAAGAAGGAGGCAGAGAACCCACAAACATTTAAAACATTTTAATACTGAAAAACCAAAACAAAAAGGTGGCAGCTTCTCACGGACTGCCACCAAACTGAAAGCAAAACAAAACATAAAGTGTCCAGGCCTGGGGTAGCATCACATGGAAAAATGAGGAGAGACAGAAGAGACTGAAAGAGGGGAGAGAGGGAAAAAATGGGGTTTAGTTATCCATTCACACTTGGTCTCTTGGTCCTCCACCAGCTGAAAGGTCCTGGGTAGCGGTGGCATTTAAATGTGCCGGTTGGCATGTCGTGGAAACTATCCACTCGTCAGCCCACCGATGGTAGCAGGCTTCCGCTCTGTGGCAGACAGTGGCAACTTTACCGGCTTTGTCACGGTGGTAAACCCCTGTCTCCTGCTCCTCTCCATGCAGGTGGATAGAAACACGCTCTGGCCCCTTGCAGACAGTACGGCTTCACCAGCCCATTTAGGATGGTAGCCGCCACTCCACACAATCCCGGATGGATGAGTTTACCCATTAGACACCCAGCACCACAGCCACACCAGTGGCTCTGCTCATTGTCCTCCCAGCAGCGAGGGCGTCTTGTGTGTTCTCCTTCTCCAGGATTCCGGCACCACTGTAAGGATGTTGGATGGCTCCCTAGCCACCGGGAAGAGAGAGGTGGAGAACCAATAAACTTCTAAATAATTGTATTAATGCAAACACAAAACAAACAGGCGGCAGCGGCTCACGGCTTACCAGTTTCAAGTGAAAATGTCCAGTCTCAATCTAAGAAAAGTTGTGTGTGCACAGCTTACATTAAGTTGAGCAAACATCTTAGTAAATACCATAATAATAATAATAATAATAATAATAATAATAATAATAATAATAATAATAATAATAATAATCATCATCATCATCATCATCATTATAATAAATAATAATAATAATAATAATTCATTCATTCATTTTGTTTCCAGCAATCCCTTTATTAATCTGGGGTCGCCACAACTGATACAGAACCGCCAGAATTTCTCGGGTCAGCACTCATTTTCTGTCACTGTATAAGTGCCGTCCTGGTTGCGTGTGGTTTGTTTATTTGTTTTGTTAATGTTTTCTCCCTCGGGGTAGTTTGTTTTGCTTTTTGTTTTATTTTTGATTATTAATAAACCCAAAATTTTCTGCAATTGAGTCCTCGCTCTTTTCCCCGACCCCAACCGTGACAGTATGTATGTGTGTATATAAATATATAGTTATGTAGTTAAATAGTTACCTATAGTTGTAGTTATATAGTTAAATACAACCTAGTTTATACTTTTTATATTTTTTTATTTTTACATTTTGAAATATAACATATATTTTACACTCAACAAAAATATAAAAGCAACACTTGTTTTTCTTCTCATCATGAGCTTTTCATGAGCTGAACTCAAAGATCTAAGACTTTCCTATGTACACAAAAGGCCTATTTCTCTCGAATATTGTTCCCACCTTTGTCTAATTAATGATTATTGCACTGGTATGCCTTAGGCTGCCCACAATAATTGGCCACTCTAAAATGTACAGTTTTACTGTATTGGTAGGTCAGTATCTATTGTGTGTGATTTGCCTCAGGCAGTGCAACAAATCTCCTTCACATAGGGCCTGTTTACACCTGGCCACTTTTTCTGATTGGATAGGAATCCGATTTGTGAAAACGGTTCCACTAGCTGGTGTTTTAAAATAACCTTCACATAAAAAAGAAGACAAAATGTACCCCAGGCTTATAAAAGTGCCTGAAAATGAAACACCAACATATAAAAAGTACAAACCATTTTAAACACATTCTTGTGTATACACTCACACTCTGACATATCTAACAACATTTAGAAGAACATAAAAAAGATTAGTGGCCTTCACATTCATAATATGCTGTTCTCTGCACTCAGATGGCATGGGTTTCTATGGTAACCACATGTGACACTGTTGCAAACTCTACAAGCACTCAAGAAAACAATAAATTACCCTGTCAGAACCTAAAAGGTCCACAGAAATCAGGATAGCACACTGGTAAAACACCACAGTTATAATTAGTAATAAGAACATTAGTAATAGAGCATGAGTCCTTTGTGTTCACTGAAGACACAACATAACTTAAAAACACTAATACAACAAAAAATGGGAGAGGGGGGGTATTTAAATAGTTAAACATGGTAATTAACACATTCTGAATGCAAAAGTCCCTAATAGACACACTTTGCTGAGAACTGCACCCTTGACCTACCATCAATGAATCATCTCAAAGTGTGCCTGCCTCAGTGCCTGAGTATGTGATAAATTGTGTTGATAGCATTCATTTGCAGTTGGTGTATGAAATGAAGCCTTTCAGAGAGCAATACCTACATTCTGAGATTCCATGAAGCAGAACTTTTGTGTGTATAATTAATCATGGCGCAGATATACTGCAGACACCAAAAGAAGTAACCATGGAAACCTGGTTACAAAGCAGTGTGTGCATGGTATAGGCTGCTGACTGTGGGATGTTTTTTTTTTTCTTTTCTTCTGTGTTACTTGGAAGACATGTCTGCCTCTAGATTTAAGGTTTAAGTACTTGCTACACTTTCCTTGCTGCATTTTAAAGTGCATGCCTTTTTCCGTCTGTTGTTACTACTATACCTTTAAGTGTTTTAACCCCTTATGCCACTGACTTGTTGGTCGCCTCTGAAATCTTAGGCAGCTGACTTATTGCCTCAAGGTCCTACCAGGCAGTGACTTTGTGCACAAAGGCACCTCACAAAACTAATTTCAGACAGAGGCTGCATAACAATTTATTCCTGACAAACAAAATATAAAGAGCTTTGGCGATAACTAAGTGAATATTTGATCACTAAAGTACTAACTTCTCACTAGAAATGACACGAGAATGGAAAAAAATACTTTTACACACAAAATGACACTCAAGTGGAGCTTCAAGACAACATTGTTATTTTATTTAGCTCAGCCGTCAGAAATGGAATGCACAGGGTTGTTGCCTATTAAAGTTTATACCAGGCACAATATGTCAAAACCTAATAAAAAAGTATTTTTTGGAATATAACCCTAAAGTATTATTAATGATGTATGCAGAAAAATGCTTTGTATATGCCCTGGTGGTCCCCCATGTACTGCCGAAACATTATCGACTCCCCAAGCCATGGACTCTACAACAGTCCAATATGTGTCCTGTGGTATCTACTCTTAATTGATTCTCAAATCCTCTATATTGTGAACAGACACCGCACTGTACAGACACTGTAGATCAAGCTTTTTAGTCCAGTACATCCCAACAGATGCTCAGTTGGATTGAGATCTGGGGAATTTTGAGTCAAGGGCAACACATTGATCTCTTCCTTATGTTCTTTGAACCAAAGGTCTTCAAAACCAAATTGTTTGTACCACAGTGTAGCCTAGTGCCATCACTTCCCTAGGTGAATGGCACATGTAAATATAGCTGTCCATATGATGTAACCCTGCTTCTGGTGTGCTGCCAACCTGCAGACTTCACTTCACAAGTAGCTCTAAACACCTTGATTAACCAATTATTTACTTTGATAAAGTTGCTTGCAGGAAGAACATCTGAGAGTTATAATCTTGACATATTTGCTCCATATTTTCATTGGGCAGATGTCCCTTGCGTACCTTTAATGCTTTATAAAATGTACTGTTTGACAAATTTGGATGGTAAGCAGCAAACCCATTGACCAACGGTATGTCCAGGAGATGTCTTTTTAATGTCATTGTCTGATGAAAAGATATCCGATGAGGAGCCAGAATGAAACTTTTAATTGTCTTTTTTTTATGATGTGTTATGTGATTTTTTTAATTTAGCTTTTATTTAAAAAACAATGCAATCTAAATAAAATGTCTGTTATAATTAGGGTTTTCTTTTTTTTTACTACACTTTTTTTTTGCACAATTAGCATGCCAAATTCCTGAACCTGTTTTGCATTTCTACAGACATAGAAGAAAACTCCTAGCCAGATGTTCAAATATTCATATCTGTTCAAATATGTCATCCAGATTCTGAATTTGATTTGCAGGTTGTAGATATTGTACACACTGTTAATGAATTGTTTGTAAATTACACAGTATGTAGCTATCATATGAACTGGATTTTACTGTTGGACAGTAATGAAGTTTGTTACTGTACTTTAAAGCTGCATTGTGGAAATTACTGTATATTTTGTAGTAAAGATATACACACAAATATAGCAAGATAATTGGTGCTGTATATGTAAATACAGTATTTTTGCTGTAATTGATTTACAGTAAATTACTGGCAAACTTTTACTAGTAAGTTACTGTAGATTCTACAGGAAACTGTTAACAGTGCAATCTAGGATGCAGCAATTTACCAGTTTTTCTATTTACCACACTTTAATTCAACCACACTTTAGTTCAATTACAGTTAAACTAACATGAAAAACTAACATGTCTGTGCTGCCGTAGAAAGAGCTACAACCAGGCTAAATTTGAACTGTCAATGAAAGTCCGAGAATAGCCTTTAAATACATAGATTGCCATCTTCGTATGTATAGTCACTCATTACTGTTTATTTTACGACTAGTCTAGTTTGGGGTAATTCTTAGATGTCTATAAAATTTTCACCAACAGCACAAATTTTGTCTTGTTTTAGCCAAACCGTCTATGTTTAGATGTCTATTAGATATCTACTAGACCTTTTTTAAACACAACAAATGCTTGCTGGAAAACAGGCTAAGTGTTAGTATTTGGGGAGCATAATATTTGTGTTAAAAAAGCGTTCAGTATCAAATTTGGGTCATTCTCATCTGACCAATAGCTTACCTGCAAAACAAACAACAAAAAAAAGACTTTTCAGCACTTTGAAATTAAGCATATTCCTTCCCTGCCAGAAATAATGTACCAATACCAAAATGAAATATCATCATATTATTCACTTTGTCTGTTTCATCAAATTCAATAAATCAGTTGCTTTGAACAAAGTTTTCTGTTCAGTCGTCTATGCGCAGACACAGTGTAGACTACGGTCTTAAATAAAGGCTCCCCTGCTGTTTCTTCAAAGCCTTTGCTTATTGGAGATTTTACATTTCTATAGTTGGCCTCTCAAGCTGCGAAGTTCTGAATTATAAGTTTGCAGTATACATTAAAGATTCCTATAATCTACGGAGGGATCTTTGCAGTGTAATCAATCTAGTTTGCTTCTTGCCAAGGCTGAAAACAAGGGTAAATCTAGCAGATACTACAAGCAACAGGCAATTAGGTCGAGTGCTTTGAAGGAAATAATTCACAAGTGAAATTTACAGTATGTGTTGACAATAGTGTGACGGGGAGTTTTGTTTCAGATTCAAGGGGCTTAGTAATAAATCATTTGTCAATTAGGTTGTCTGACATGGTTTTATTGAACGGTGAGCTGAACCTGTTGAACAGTTTTCTAAGATATGACTCCTCGTTGCTATACTGACAATACACCAGGTGAATGGCAGGAACAATTGAAGTATTTGTGGTGTAAATGTGCATTTCATTGTATTTAATTGCATGTGCATTGCATTTAACTTTAAAATGCACTAGTATCATATTATTTGTGATGGGGTTGAGATGATTGATTGATTAATTGATTCATTGATTCATTGATTCATTGATTCATTGATTGATTGATTGATTGAAGGTCTTGGTCTCATCAACACCATTTGCCATCCTCTGTCAGTTTCCATCTAAAGGATTTTATTTTTAATATATTAAAGTGACTTTTTACACAATTTTAAACAGAAATGTATTTATTTTTTCTCAGTTATCAGATATTATTAGTTAAGTAAATTATTTAGTGACTCATTCATTAGGTGATTTGCCAACTAGTGGCATGTTGTAATTCCATATTCAAATACACAAATGATTACTCTCTAAATAAAAAAGAAAATCACCAAGATGAACATATCAGAGGTGGAAAGAGTACTGAAAACTTAAGTAAACTTACTTAAGTGAACATATTGTTACGTTGATTGAAGTGAAAGTGCTGTGCCAAAAATGTACTTAAAGGTGCAGTATGTAGGTTTGACACCCAGTGGTTGAACTTGGTATTGCACATCTGGTTCAAAACACTTTCACTCAGCCCCTCCTCTGATGACTTCACGCAAGCACAGGTTGCCAGATTGATGACATCAACATGAGTGTGTCTGACTATCAAGCGTAAAGACTGATTTAAGGTTCAAAATAAAAGCAACGGAACGCGATAGGAGGAATATTTTCCACATTCAAATAAGTTTTTGTTCTAACCAACACCTGAAATTTCAATTTTAGAAACGGCTTCTATTTCTTGCAGCTGAACAACAGAAAACTATGACAATGATCACCTCAGGTACACCTCATATCCTTTATTCAGTGTAAAATACTAATAAATAAATCATTTTACAAATCAGTGGAAGCCAACAAATATCAATGATTCAGCATGTACATTTAATAATGTTAAAGATGTTTAATATGTATTAATTAGATTATAAGCCTTACCATTTTGTTGGAGTGCAGTGAGTGCACATATATTCTGTACTTCTGAATGACTGTATTTAAATTTCTGTCATGTTGCACTGCACTTATCACTGCAAATCTCGTCATGTAGCATGTTGTAAGGACACAGGGTTACAATGTAACCTGCTCATCTAATGTTAATGTTTGTAATATTAATATTATTTGCTAATCAATAACCACCTTGTGTATTTCTGAATCTGTGTCTCATTTCGGAGGTTGTTAATATCCACCGGAGGTTGCAATTTCGGTTGCAGATGCATACTTTGAGAGCATTCCTGAAAAATTGCAGTTAAAATATGCAGTTTTCCACCAAGACAACCACTAAGAGATATAATTGGCTAAACTGGCATCGGGTGGGTTGAAGGGACCAAAACAAAGACAGACGGCACGAAACACACATTTTCAAAGCAGAATAACTCACTTTAGCATTGTTTTTTTTTCAGATAAACAAGTATGTTCACTTAACATGTTTCTTAGGGTGCTTTTACACCTGTATATCGATTGTTTTGTTCTGAAACAGGGATTGAAATTGTTACAATGTTGTATTTTGCTCTTCGCTTTCACATGGCAAAGTTTCTAAACAGACCAAAGTAGTTAATACAAGTCATGTGTGAGTAAACTCTGCTTACATTGGTCAGAGATGCAGGGTTTATTTTTCAGAGTCCCACAGATTCCATTCAGCTGTCATACGTCGTTATTTAAATTTCTGATGATGAGCAATAAGACATTATAAGCGATAAAGGTGCACCCTCATTTCAGTTGTCAAGGGTTGTAAAAATCAATCTACTGAATCAATCAAGGGCAATGCGGTGGTGCAGTGGGTAGCACGATCGCCTCACAGCAAGAAGGTCGCTGGTTCGAGCCTCGGCTGGGTCAGTTGGCATTTCTGTGTGGAGTTTGCATGTTCTCCCCGTGTTTGTGTGGGTTGTCCGGTTTCCCCCACAGTCCAAAGACATGCGGTATAGGTGAATTGGGTAAGCTAAATTGTCTATAGTGTATGTGTGTGAATGAGTGTGTATGGATGTTTCCCAGTGACGGGTTGCAGCAGGAAGTGCATCCGCTGCGTAAAACATATGCTGGATAAGTTGGCGGTTCATTCCGCTGTGGCGACCCCAGATTAATAAAGGGACTAAGCCGAAAAGAAAATGAATGAATGAATTAATCAATCAATCTACTGCCATGGTCATTTTTTGTAACATTTATTTAGATATTTTAAAATAACAATAAGACATTTAATCATTTTGTTTTCATTATTAATTATGAGCTTAAAAACGTTGGCTAGAATTATGCATTATAAGCTTACATTATAGAGAGAAATAACAGATAAACCGAGACTGCAGTCAGATCATAAAGCAGATGAATGTTGATATTTCTTTCGAGGTGTCAGTGCAGAAATGAACCAAATTATTACATATCTATAATACACTGTGATATAACCTGGTTCGTTAGTTCATTAGATCAAATTGCTTTCTCACAATCGATCCACTCCAGAGTTTGTTTCAACCGAGCTCGTTTCAAACAAACCAGGTTCCGAAACAAATGTCTAGGTGTCAAACCATTCTTAAATATCTGCAAATCTATTATGGTATGTTTATGCTTTAGAAGAGTCAAAAACTTACTTATAGCAGCTTTAAATAAAAATAAAACACTGAAAGTAATAGATACTTTTTTTGAGGAGGGGGATGTTGGTGGGGATGAAATTGTATTTTTATTACAACCTTTTTAAGGTATTTTTAACGACTTTTTGCATGTAATTATTTTATTAATATTATTTAATGACAACTAATCATTTTAATACCACTGGCGAAACATCTTATTGTATATGGCCATACAGATACTTTTGGTCCATCCATAAATTTTTTGAATGAATGAATGAATAAATGATTGATTGATTGATTGATTGATTATATTTTTAAACTGTTTTCAAGGCTTGAAATGTTTAATTAAAGTCTCCTAAAATTAAACACTTGCTTTAGCCTATACGATGAGCAGATTTTAATTAGGCTTTTATTTTCGCATTAACATTGAATAATTACCATTCATTTTCTTATTTACTCATTATGTGCATTTCGGTCTTTATAATAAGGTAACTTTGTTGCAATACCTTACTGAAATTGAACTGAAATTATGTACAACTCTGTTGTACAATTTAGTGATACTAGGACAAACTAGGATAGTTATATGTACAATATGGTATCGAAGTCACTGAAGGAGAGGAGAGGGACATGTAGAAGGTGAGTAACTATATGCTGTTTACCACCTCGTTCACTTAACGTATTCACGCCTCATATCTTTATTATCTTTATCTCTGCTTTATTAATAAATGTTGCCACTAACTGTTACGGAATATAATTGCAATACTGGAATTTGTAATTATCGATAATGTTTTATATCTTGAGGCCATTTTCTAGCCTTTGCTGTCATGCTGCATTTTGAATTGACCGCGGAAATGTTATTTTAGACCACTGAGGGTTGCCAAAACCATTAGTTAATCCATGGGTTATATACACCGCCATTTTGTGAAGAAAAATCACATTTTTGCCAACGGCAAAGCAAGCGATTATGTAAACTTAGCTAGTTACAAACGTGGCGTGTGTATGTCTGTACATATCTTAGTGTCTACATTAGTGATGGGGAGTGTCCACAAACTCTCACCCTAACATGTCCAGAATTTTTGCTCCTTAACTATTGTTTATGGGTAGGATACAAAGCTACATGTGATCTTCAATTAAATGTACAAAATATATAAAAAATTATTAAGATGTCATTTCCATAGGTAATTGCTTGATGTGGTCTAAGTTTAAGTTAAAAAAGTTTTTACATGTCATCAAAGGAGGATGTCTCACCCATTAGTGACATATCTCCCTCATTTAAGGTGTTAGTCTTCTTTTTTAATCTCCCACTTTGCTGACAAATAGGCATTTGTAGTTCCAACTTCTTTTGAAAAAAGGGCTGGGAGCACAATGTAATTTAAATTAAAGCAACAGCCACAATTAGGCACAATTAGGATCAAAGCCTAAAAGTGGTAGTTTCAAAAGAAAAAAAAAGAAAA
>CAIGQW010015717.1:0-10798 GCA_903798125.1 Danio choprae
CGAAGTGGGTAGCACGTTTGCCTCACAGCAAGAAGGTCGCTGGTTCGAGCCTCGGCTGGGTCAGTTGGCGTTTCTGTGTGGAGTTTGCATGTTCTCCCTGTGTTGGCGTGGGTTTCCTCCGGGTGCTCCGGTTTCCCCCACAAGTCCAAAGACATGCGGTACAGGTGTATTGGGTAGACTAAATTGTCCGTAGTGTATGAGTGTGAATGGGTGTGTATGGATGTTTCCCAGAGATGGGTTGCATAAATATATATAATCTATTTGTTCATAGTTGTACGTTGTTCTCTGAGGTTTTAATAGACAGCAGATTTCAGATAGACAGCAGAAAACTGTTAAACAGCTAATGTTTGAAAGTTGAAAAATGTATTCTCTTTCATGCATAAAGGAGTCTTTGCATCTTTAGTTGCACATGCATCTTTAGTTAATTATTAAATAAATAAAAAAATATATATATATTGGTGCTAATTTCTGTGCAGCACAAATTCCTTAATGTTAGACTAAAATCAACAGTTGTACACATATTGTGCCTGACAGAAAATATGATTATTCTGACCTGAGCTAATATAGTGAACCAACTCGCATCTCTTTCATCACTTTTTCATTTTTTCCATGTTAACGTTAAAGTCATATGCTGCTTGGTGTTTCATCGCTGACATTGTTGACAAATGATTTCATTTCAATCACATTACACGCTCATTATAACTTACACTTATTTAACATTCAGTTATTTTTAGAGCATGCATTCCAAGCAATGTTACTGGACTCTGATGTGCACATCAACATGCAGTGTAAGTTGCATCTATGGTGATGACGGTGCATGGTAAAAAAAAAAATATTATAAAAAGTAGGGGGGACATAAACAGGGTTTTAAAATTGGGGGCCCCCACTGTCCCCAGTGAAAATTATGTCCCTGGATATACTTAAAGAGAAGTGACCTGGACATTATTATGGAAGAAAAATGGCTCAAAATCCCTCTGGCCACTGTGCATGACTTGTGTCTGTCATTCCCAAGACAAATTGATGCTGCATTGGCCGCAAAAGGAGGCCCTACACCATACTAATGAATTATTGTGGTCTAAAACCACAAGTTTCATTGTCAAACCCCTGTACATACAGTACAGTACAAAGGATACAGTAATGTGCAATAGCACCTAAATTGAACATTATGAAACAGTGAAACATAATGAACAGTGAAACATTATGACTAGTCAAGAGGACTCCTAAGTCAGAAGGTATGGCCTTAATCTCAGGGGTATTTTGATTGCTGTAGAACATCTTAGTTATGCTGTAACTTAAATAGAAACACTGGCCCAATCCTAATTGGCCCAATCCTTCCTCTTACCCTTACCCCTTGTTTCAAGCTTTCACGTGAAAGGGTAAGGGTATCCCAATTCGCTTATACAGTAGTCCTTCAAATGGTGATTTTTTTCAGGACCACACTTCAAACGAAGAGGTATGAGAGTTTTACACCAGTTACAGCAGGAACAAAACCGAGCAAGGAGACCCACAAATGTAAACAATGGGCAATAATATTTTTACTACAAACAAGCATCTGATTTCTTACACTTATAATGGTGTTAATATGTCCGGGTCTTCAAAGACACATTTAAAAAAACTTTTTTGACAATTTTACTAACAAAACATTTTAAATTCTAATAATGTTACTCAATGAGTTGACAATAGGTCTGTCAGAAAAGTCTGGTGGCTGTTAAAATGCTTTGTACAGCACATTTGGTCTGTTGTTTTCTTGTGGCTACATCCATGAATATGAGCACTGTAAATACTGAGTATAGTTTCGTGCGTCTTGCAACATCCAGAGGCTCGGAGGCATTGCTATGGATGATGTCAGTATGCTCACTCTCTGTGCATACAGTAAATAGCTGACAGGAAAGGGGTCTCTGTATTTATTTATTTAAAGAAATAATCTATTGTACAGCCCAATATTATGTACCCATATTCAAATAAATAAATAAATAAATAAATAAATAAATAAATAAATAAATAAATATATAGTGCTCACAAATATCTCTTTTAAATGAATATTTTCTATAGGCTGCTTTACAATATTATTTTTATGCATATGCATTAGATTAGTCAGTACAAAAGACAAAACTGGAGCTAATCTAACAAAATAACTTACGATAATGGTCCAAAATTAGAAGCCCAAATTTATATGTTAGGAGAAAATATAAAATAAAAATGTGTAAAAAAAAAGAAAAGAAAAGTATATTGTATAAAGCTTGTTAGGTCTAAATAATGCTTTTAAGATCCTAATTGCAGCAAGCATAATCAGATTAGATGGCGTTTCTGGTTGTTAATCAAAGTATGCAGGCATGTAAACACCTTAATCGCATTATCGCCATTCTGACCAAAGTAGGCATGTGGTTGTGAGGGTGGTAGTATGGGGAACATGTGTTCCCATACCATCATTATGGGATGTGGAATGCACTTTCAAAGCCGTTTGCTGTGTCTCGTGCTTGGTCCTCGGTTGGCGCCATAACGGGTATTGACCTTGTTCTCCACACAGCTGGCCAGCTTGTACAGTGCTATTGCCATCATCATCTCTAGTGGTATAGGTGAACGAATGGAAAACTCCTGTGGACTCATTCAGAGATGAACAAGTTCACACAGCTTCATGAATAACATCCGTGACATCCTAAAATGTTTCCTCCAATCTAAATCGCTTTGCTCTTTACCATCATCCCGAATGTGACTGCAATACAGGCAAACCCAGCAAAAGTGTCATAATTTCACTTGCATTTCTGTGGCACTGACAAAACTTGTAATACATCCATACAAAAGTGCTTTGCATTAGATGTAATTAAATGAATGCAATGGCCTATAACACACAGAGTCAATCATCTGTGTTGTGCAGTGGGAATTTCAATAATTGCAGTTAAAAAAAGGAATATTATGAATAATGGAAATTGCATTTAAGTGGGAGTGAAAAGCTTTTCTTATATTGTGACATTATATTGTCCTTAAAGAGGACCTATTATGCCCCTATTAGCCTCTGATGTCCCTAGAGTGTGAATGTGAGGTTTCAGCTCAAAATACCCCATAAATAATGCTTTATTACTCTTTGAAACAGCCTCTTTTAGGCTTTGATCCTAATTGTGTCATATTGGTCATTGTTGCTTTAAATTCAAAAGAGGGCGGAGCTACAAATGCCTGTGTGTCAGCATAGTGGCAGATTCAAAAACAAGACTAACGTCCTATGCTAATGACAGAGAGATCTTCACCAATGAGCGGAGCTTTCCCCTTCTGATGACATGTACAAAGGGAGAAAGTCAATCAAAGTGTTTCTGCAAATTGTTTTTATCAAGTGTGATAAAAACAATTATAAAAAATTTAATTAATTAAATAACTGCATCATTCTTGCATATTTAAACATAGTAAATGCTTCTATTAGTAAGTGAAGTGCAATTTGTCCTTGACAAGTTCTACAACAAACATAACACCTCCATGATCTAGGGGTATGATTCTCACTTCAGATCCCAGACGAGCCCCCGTTTGTTACGTCCCATGGCTCAGAAGGGCGTAACAAAAAGAGGAACACCCAAGAATTGCAAAATTATAGAACATAATTTATTAAAGAAACAGTTGGCAATGTTGGATATACAAAAATAATTATTTATATAACAAAACAAAACAAAACAAACAAAAAAAAAGAGTCCAGTCCAATGCAGCCACCTTCAAAATGCCAGCCATACAGTTTTTAAAGGGGTCCAAAGAAGTTAACGACAGGTGTTTCCCACATCAATAAGGTTTCTAGGCGGAGCCAACCTACTATCTTGACCAGAGGAACTCCACTAACTCATAGGATGTCACAGAAGTGATAACATTTTAAAAGCTCATTATTATCAAATGTATCTAAAATGTTTCGATTTCAGGGCAGACTGCTGTCAATAGCCATTTTAGGATAGTTTGTGATTTGGTCCTAGTGACCTAGGAAATCTCTTCGCTACACCTAATGTTTCACAGATTTAGTTCATGCTTTGTGAAAATGAGCCCAGTCCACTTGGTTCACAGTCCACAATGGTTGCTATTTTTTCCCCAAAAGACTTTGTAAACTTAACAGCATGCACGCTCATGTTAGTCTGTTTGCACAAAAAAAAATTATTATGAAGTTTATCAGTAATAGTTTGTAATCTTTTGATTTTATTTAACTTGTTAGTTTTTTTTTTTAAAATGTATGTTGTCAGATTCTTTAGAATCAATCTAAATCTTTTAAAATCGAATACTATTAGATTTAATCATCAGTTAAAATATATGAACATAGTACAAATATATTTAGCTGTAGAAAAAAAATTAATTCTATGAGATTGGTTTACATACTATTTGGCGACAAAATTGACCCAGCTCCATACTACACACAATACATGAATTAATAAGAAATATTTAAAACACATTGGATTTAGGGATACCATTACATTAATCTTGTTCTTATTTGTTTCATTTATGACTACTATTATCCCACTAACAAATATCAATCACATAAAGCTTATAAGTTCTGTTAAAAGTATGTAATCTAAATTGATGGAATTTTTATAGGCAATCAGAATGCATAAATCTTATTTGTTAGGCCTACATTTTTTTGAGTGTGTTGTCCTTATCCCAAGGTTCACATAATCTTGGATCCGGCCTGTATCCAGGGTCAAATGGCTGATGTGGTCATCAATGAGTCAAGAGCATTTGCTGATTCCTACAAAGACTCCAGTGATAAACAAATATTTACATAGATCACTTCGGGTAGTCTGAACACCCACTTACTTGGAGCTGCAACTTGTCTACTGAATATTCTACTCATCTGAATATTTAGACTGCAGGTCTTCCTCATTTTGCATTTGGCAAGAGGAGAACTGAGCCTGGTTTCTCCCAAGGTTTGTTCTCCACTTCCGTCTGGTGGAGTCTTGGTTCCTTGCCTTTGGCTTGCTTGGTTTGGGCCGGTGGAGCTGCTCTACAGTGGATCGTCCTTCATCAGTGATATTTGTATTAAACTGAAACGAATCAGTTTTAATTTAACTAAAGTAAAAGTACACCATTATTCTACCACAACTCTGCTCCCTGTCTGATATAATGTAATGTTTCACAATCTGTAATAATGTTATGTTTTTTTCTCTCTCTCTTCGTCATCAGTGTTAAGCTGTTTTGATATAGTCTACATTGTAAAATCTTTTAGAAATAAAGATGACTTGATATCACTTTAATATTGCTGCCACAAGTTAATCAGGAAAGCGTGACTCTAATAATGCATTATTACTTCCTGTATAGAGATGACAACATGGAATGTCTCTTATGATAGATCCCACTGCATTCTGTCAAGCTGCCTATACCTTGAGAACCAACACAATTAAAACAAACACACCAAGATTTCACTGATAATATTACAACTGTCGAGAGGTATCTAGGTTTCAACTTCTGGAAATATTTTAGGAAACGATTGACAGAGCTCTGACTCTGACATGAAAACTTCGTCACAGAGGTCTGGCATCAACCATAATGACGTGCACACGCAAAATCTCCATCTGTTCAGAGTCGTGCTTCAGCTCAGCACTGGAGAAGCTCAGCCTGGAAGAAGATGATGCCTTCTGACATCAGTCGCCTCTGTAATAGACATTGCATTGTAGCATCTGCTGATGCCTCCATTCCCTGTCTTCCAGCGCTAAACAAAAAGTGACAGCGTTTTCTCTTACAGAGAGTACAGGCTGGACTAACCTACCATTTGTCATATATGCCCAGAATAAATGAGTACAACCCTTACAGCAGGGGTGGACTGGCCATAGGGAGCACAGGGAAGATTCCTGGTGGCCTGATGACTGATTTGGCTTGCTGCCAGCCAAACTTTATTACTATTATTACTATTATTTATTTAATATTTTTGACAATAACACTGTACTAAAGTAATAATGTCCAAATTCTGGCAACGATGCAGTTCAATTTATGCAGGGTTTCTGCAGGTTTCATCAAGTAAAATTTAAGACTTTTTAAGACCCTTTTAAGACCACTAAGAATTAAATTTTAGACTTATACAGGCTTAAACACTAAGGGCCCTTTCATACACCTGGCGCAATAAGGTGTTTGCCCCGATGTGTTGCTATTTTCAGACCAACGCAAACCTAATTTTCCCGTTTTCCGCCACATTGTTTAAATAGCAAATCCATTTGCGCCACTTTGTGGACTCATGGGTGTTCCGGTCTAGAAAAGAGGTGTGTTAAGGTGCATTGTTGACGGGTTGCTTTTCTAAGAAACTAAAATATACTGTGCAATAGACCAGCTGAAAGTAGGTCTAAAGTTCAGTGCAGAGCGCATTAGTTGTGCGCCTCGCTTACACATTGCTTAAAACATGCAGGATGTACAGCGATACTCAAATATCTTCACAAATGAAAAAGAATTAAAAGGAATAAAATATTCAAAAAATTATTACTCTTACATCAATATAAAAACCACTGCCTCCATTCCTTCGTCATCTCGGGGGGCCTTTTTCAATTTATTCACGACAACTTGCTTTTGTATAATGTTATTATTATTAGTAGTAGTATTTATTATATGCATATTTATATTAATTTTTTAACAACAAGCTTAGATTTGTCCACCTGTCAGGTTTTGGACCATATGGGGCATAGGACGTGTGTTTGGATAGAACTCTAAATTATAACTAAATTATTGCTCATTTATTTGTTAGCTGGAAATTAAAACTAAATTTAGAAATAGTTTTGAAACAAATCTTTGCGCTTAACAAACAAATAATTATGTAGGCTAATGGATGTCTTCAGTGGAGTGCATACAACAGCGTTTCCTTATCCACGAAGGAGAGAAAGAGTAAGTAAATGTAATGTGGAGGAGGCTCTTCTTTATCCTCGCGCTGCAGATGCTCTTTTTAACCGTTTTCTCGCTAATGAAGCGTTCAGTTTTTCCATAGGAAATGCGACATGGCACAACACAACCGAGTAGGAGATGCGACTCTGATTGGTTTATTCTCAAAACACACCCATAACTCATTAAGAGAATAAGCACAACCCAGTTAGACCAGGAGCGTATTTTTCTGTCCTTAAAATAGCAATAGTGGATTCGGACATGCCCTTAATGCTTTTGTGCCCTGCACTTTATACTTCGCGCCTAGATCGTTAAAATAGAGCCCTAAAGATTTTTTCTAATGGCCCGGTATTATCATGAGAGATCATATAATTGTTTTAGTTTTCTTTCTCTGATTAGGAAATTTAATCGGGAAATTACTGTAAAAATGTCTAACAGTTGTTGTGAATTGTCTCTCTTTGCAATAAAAAAAAGTACATTTAAAAAATAAGGTTTTATTGTTGGTCATTGGATGATGTCGGCCAGATTGAGTAGCTTTACTTGGACAAAGCAAAATTAAGACCTGTTAAAAATGATTTAAGATCCACAACACAATATTTCAGTGAATTTTAGACTTTTTAAGACTTTTTAAGACCCAGCGGACAGCCTGTTATGTCTTTTTTTTAATGGCCAAAGCAGTTAAACGGGATGTTAAAGAGAATGTGACCAGGTAGAACAGGAAAAAAAAAGATCACCTAAAAACAAAGCACTTCAAGAAGAAGCAGCAGCAAAATGTTTCAAAATGTCAAAAAGGTCATGTCAAATGCTGTAGGTTCTTCTTTACTGCTAAAATGCTATCTAGAAGTGTTGAATTAGTGTAGTTCCCGGCCTGCTAATAGCACGAAAAATACATGTTGATATTATATATTGTAAAGTTACATATGTATTTTAGTAGAGAGACATTTACATGTTATAGTCAGGAAGACAGCAGGGAGACTGGAGCTATAGTGCAAGCATGACTATGTCATACAAGCGTAACATTGTATAGCCTAATAAAAAAAAAAAAAAAAATTCTCAGTTTATATTGACCTAATTTCTAAGTATTCTTATTTGCGAGGTTCAAAATGAGTATCTTCTCTTGCAAATTATATTTCAAGCTCAAACTACTGGTGCAGTGGTCATGCATCAGATTCAGCAAGGGAGTGAGACAGACAGAAGAAAAATATGAGCATCATTCATTCATTCGTTCATTCATTTCCCTTCGAATTAGTCCCTGACTGATCAGGGGTCACCACAGCAGAATGAACCGCCACCAACTCTGGCATATGTTTTATGCAGCGGATGCCCTTCCAGCTGCAACCCAGTACTGTGAAATTTGTTGTATCATTTCATATGAAATATATCGTTTTGTTTTATTTTGGGTCATTTTAAGACTAATAAATGAGTAAATAAAGACATTTGTTTAGATTTTGAACAAATCTATTTACAGTTTTTAAACCGCTTTGGATAAAAGCATCTACTGAATGAATACATGTAATGTAAATGTACTGTAGGTGGTTGTTTTGCACCAAGTTAAACAGCTGTGTTTGTAACACTACAGCATTAAGAGTGACAGTTTTTGCTATTGAGATGCCATTTTCTTTACTCAGTGTATGAGGCTAATGATCCATGGTGGAAGGAAGAGGCAGAACGATATTAGGGAAATTGAGGAGGTGGTAAAGGGAAGAGAGAGAGTAGCGTTAAAGAGAAAAAGGGAGCAAAATGCACTTGAACACTTGAACTTTACAGTCATGCCTACAGTGAAGTTGAAATCACCTCAACCTTTTTTTTATGAAGCTGCGAAAAAAGCAAGGTATCCATGTGCATTGTCACAGATTTTCAGAATTGCATCAACTACAAAATTTAATTTAAAGTATGTTAAACTAGTGCTTTTTACATCATTCAAAAATGTTAAATTAAAGGACTCAAGCTGGAAAAGCAAAAAAAATAAATAAAAAAATGCAGCTTTATTTTTTCTGTCAGTATTTTGATGGGTAGATCTTGCCTTTAGGGTTAGGGTTTTTATTCTTAGGCTAAAAATGATTGGTGGTGATCTAGAAGATGCAAGACATACCTGCAATTTTTTATAATTACCCATATATACATCTTGAAGCCAACTAAATGAGTCCTTAGGGAAGAGCAGAGCGGCTGTTTGATAAACTGTTCTTCATGCTATGAAGGAGATTGGACTAGGCTGGGATTATATATAAAAGGAATAAACTTTGCACCTGAGACCACAGGAAGTAATGGAAGATTTCTGGCCCCAGAAGGACTGAGCATCACAGAAATGTATTTGCTGATGCAGACATGGCATTATTGGAAAGGTGTTTGAGGAAAGCGGCGTGTGGGCAGCAGGTCACTCCTGTGATGTGCGCCTTTTGAACTCGGCCACCTTTAATAAATGAACATGCCTGAAATATTTATATAAAATATACTGAAAAAATATGCTCTGGACAAGCTCACGGTTATAGAAGTAATCAAAACTAATAGTAAGAAAATCATTTCAGTGAGGTTCTGGGGGCTTAGTTTACATTATAATGACAATAATAATTACTTTGATAGTGACATTTTACAAGTTTATTTAGTCCCTTTATTCATCAGAGGTCGCCACAGCGGAATGAACCGCCAACTTATCCAGCATATGTTATACACAGCGGATGCCCTTCCAGCTGTAACCCAGTACTGGAAAACATCCATACACACTCATTCACACACATGCAATACGGCCAATTTAGTTTTATTGAATTCACCTATAGTCCTTTGGGACTCGAACCAGCGACCTTCTTGCTGTGAGGCGACAGTGTTAACCACTGAGCCACTGTTTTGCTCTTATTTATTTATTTGCTTGCTTATTTCTACTCAGCTACTAAAGCTGCTTAAAAAGACGTGGTCACTGGTTTATTCTTTTTTTTTTGGAAAATTAATGCTCATAGTTTATTTAATATTTAATTTTAATTCAATTACCATATCATAGTTTAATGATTATCATCTTTTTTTTTCAGCAGATTTGCAACATTTTTAGTTTTAAAAGGTTCTACATTTTGTTCTGAAGGTCTCCTTCAATAGTTTTACATGCCTCCAAGGTCAAAAACACTTTCATTTTCTCTTAATATACATTTAAATTCACCTCGTTTCTCAGAGTCTTTGCCTACTCTGCTCTGATCGAATTTTGTTTGGACATGAACGCCTATTACCATATCTGTCAAGATTTGTGATCATTTCATAGATGCATGGTTTGTATGTAGGAGCGATCATTTCATAGATGTGTATATATATATCAGCATATATAAATACACCCCTCACAAATCTATCTTTTAAGCTCATATTTTTAATAGGAAGCTTTACAATATTATATTTGTGCATATACATTAGAATAGTCAGTACTGAAGCCAAAACTGAGCTAATCCAACAAAATAACTTACAATAACGGTCCAAAAACTAGTAATTTATATGCTATACCCAAATTTATCTGCTATAGAAAAATATTAAATACAAATTTAAAAAAAGAGGAAAAATCAAGAGAAGCAAAAAAATTTTAAATTTAGTTGAAAGTTTGTAGGTTGTAATTTTTTTGCAATATTTTGCTTGAATTTAATTGTATTATCTTTCAATTTCTAAATCGGTTTAGTGACTAAAATATTTTTAAAATAAATATATCCGTTTAATAAATCAGTTTTGTTGAAATGCACCAAAATACATTGCCTATGTGAATGGATAAAAATATTCATTTTCAAAATGGGGTGTACTCAATTATGCTGAGCACTGTATATTTATATATATATATATATGGGCCTCACAGTGGCGCAGTGGGTAGCACGTTCGCCTCACAGCAAGAAGGTCGCTGATCGCTGGTTCGAGCCTCGGTCAGTTGGCGTTTCTGTGTGGAGTTTGCATGTTCTCCCTGTGTTGGCGTGGGTTTCCTCCGGGTGCTCCGGTTTCCCCCACAAGTCCAAAGACATGCGGT
>CAIGQW010015761.1:0-21125 GCA_903798125.1 Danio choprae
GATAGATAGATAGATAGATAGATAGATAGATAGATAGATAGATAGATGGATAGATGCCTATTCATATAATACAATCACACCAAAATCAAGAATTTATAATAACAGTAAAATAAATGCTAATAAGTATGATTAGTGGTAGTAGTAGTATTTGCATATGCATAATGTGAAATACATTTTTTCCTCAAATAAGGCAAAAGCATAGTCTCGGGATCTGGGTTCTTCTCCGTTATCTGTCAACAACAAGCAGAAACGTATGCAGATTACATTTACATTATGCAGATTATTTCAAGTGTCTTCAAACATTGCTATCTCTATTCAAATCGCCTTCATTGTTATTATTCAGATCATGTTTCTGTCATAGACCATGAATAACTTTAAGGATTGAAAAGGACCATAAAACTTCACCAAGTTTTACAATAAACACATGACTAGGCTACAAAGAAATGTTCTGGATAATATGCATGAAAATTTACCTTTTTGCCGTTGACATAGAATATCAAGACATCGTTCCTGCTTTGTTCAGCCATTTTCCGCAAAGTATATGCTCAACGCAAACAAAAATGAAGCAAACCTGCAGGCTTGGCTACTCGTGAGATGTCCTGCACAAGTGAAAGCTGTTTTCTGCAAAGTGCGAACTTGGAAAAGAAATGGGAAAATGGACAAGAGTGTTTAGCAAGGCGGAGCTTAGCCGACTGGAATTTGGCTGTAAATGTATCAAATATGATGCTGTTATATAATTATTCTCCTTTTGAAACTCTTCATGATGTATTTAGGTAGTTTGAAGCTATTAAAGTGTCTTAGTGTACAAATTACGGTTTAAACTGTCAAACAAAATGGAAAAGATGTTATCACATGTTAATTGTTACTTTTCTCAGCGCTGTCGTCATTAAACTAATCACAACAGTTTATGATAACCTTTCACAAAGTATATTACGTTACTGTTTTTTTTTTATTACTTTCCTCGTAATTATTACAAAAATAATAAATTAAACTTTTATTAATTTCTATTTATTTTAGTTTACAATCGTCTGTAAATAAGTTTAACAAACTTTTCTAACCTAATTTCTAAGTAAATATTTATGTGATATTTTTCTGCACAAAATAATTTTTACAACGAATTGCAATGGAAAAAAAGACAATTTATATTTGGAAATTCCCACTGTTGCGCTGTTGGATTTACTGACATCTACCGAGACAAAACCCATTGTACATCGTGAGATTTCAGTTTTACACTTTTCCGTCGTTGAATTTTGTTGCTTTTTATCTTTTGGTATAAAACTACTGTACAGGACGCAGTATTAGTGTTATTTGTGTATTTACCAGCAGATGGCGCCAGAGGCATTCAACTTAACCTTTGAATCGGCGCATAAGATCAATATTATTTTGTTATGTAATGAATATGTCCGTCCAAAAGATGGCGCTAGAAGCAATAAAGTACTAAATCCGGCTGAACAGGTACATTTTTATCTTCCACAATCAACAAAATAATGCCTCAGTGTTCACTTTCCCATTTTTAGTTGAGATCAGTAGCCTAAATTGGAAACATTTTCACCAGTTAATTTGTTCCAGAATGATCTATATGTCAATATCTATTATTCATTTGTCTACTGGAAGACTCCACAGTTCTTTAGTTTATGACTACTCATTTTAGTTGATCAGTAACAGTTTGAAAACTTTTAAATATCTTGTAAATATGTAGGTTGAACATCTATTATATCATCGTTTTCATTTGTCCATTATAAGACTCCACATTTTCAATTTTTGAGTTAACACTTGTAAACACTTTGCCTTCAGGGCTGTAGTAGACTAATGTGTTTTCTTTGCTAATGGGCTTTTAAGAGCTGAAAATGTGTCAATGAATTGTGTTTGCCCACTATCTGTGTCTGAAATAACACAGGACCCCTGCTGTGCCCCCCTGTGAGGTGTGATCAGAGATTACAGCAAGTTAATACTCTACACTGTCAGAAATCTCTACCCACAGGCACTTTGGGATTAGCTAACACGCTAACACACACATCGGCCTGCAAAACAGGCACATAGCCTATGCACTTACACGCAAGAGACCACACTGACAAAAACAAACTCGACTGCTGAAAACACACATAAAAACGTGTTAAATTAATTACATTAGTCGGTAGTTTGACCACTGGATGTCGCTCACGTTAACACCTCTATTGATATTGCAAACAGCAAAACTGTTCATTTCATATTTTTGGATAAAACCTTTAGCTCAATTTCAGCATGATTAGCTTGTTTTAAGTGTCACGTGATCCTTCAGAAATCATTATAATACGCTAATTAACTTGACAAATTGTCATTTTCTAGGTAAAAAAAATTGCATATGCTCTAAATGACATTTTTTTCTTTTATAGAAACATTAAAACAAATAGTTATTCATACTTATATAAGTATTTAAAACTCTTAAAACTTTTACTCTACTTGCACTACAATTTATATCAACATTTTACTCAAACACATACTTAATGAACCCAGAAAAACTGAGAACCCAAGTGGTCTCTTATATTTTTTCCATAGCTGTATATATTCTGCTTGTCATTTCTAATGTATCAGACTAAATCGGGTTAATGAATAGTTTTGTACTGCTGTACTGACTTCCGCTAGCAGCATTTGAGAGAACATATTAAAGGTTAAGCTAAACTCAAGGTTACACATTGCTAATCATGGTAATGGAATGTTTACTCTTGCTCCACATGACCAAGAGTCTTCGATTTGTTGACAATCATGGCTAATGGCTCACTTCAGCAACTTTGCTTTTACTAGCTCTCAGCTTTAGAGCTTTACCATCTAAAACTGTCCATTTTCAAATTAAATTTAGTTAACTTTTTGGTGTGATGTGAACTTAGCGTAGCCTAATAACTAGAAGGATAGCATGACAAAACTGTTTTAATGGTTAGAGCAGCAAACAACAATGAAGACAATTGACAAAGATTTGGGAAAAAAATTGCCTATAATCAAAAAAGTCAAATATTTGAATAAATATCAGATTAGCATATAAAAAACTGATTCACATGCTTTTCATACACACCAGAAGTCATTTTATTGTTTGTCTGGAAATATTTTAGCAATTTTTTTTCAGAATACGTTGCAAACTTACAATATATGTCAGTGGAAAAACATGCTAACCATGATAAAGCTAACCAGCAAAACAATCAGTCTAACTGATGAAATATCAGCAAAACACAAATTCATTCATTCATTCATTTTCGTTTCGGCTTAGTCCCTTTATTAATCTGGTGTTGCCACAGCTGGGTTTCCCCATCACTGGGAAACACCCATACACACCTATTCACACTCATACACTACAGACAATTTAGCTTACCCAATTTACCTATAGCGCATGTCTTTGGACTGTGGGGAAAACCGGAGCAGCCGCAGGAAACCCACGCAAACACAGGGAGAACATGCAAACTCCACACAGAAATGCCAACTGACCCAGCCGAGGCTCGAACCAGCGACCTTCTTGCTGTGAGGCAAGAGCGCTACCCACTGCGCCACCGTGCTGCCCCTCAGAACACAAAAGAGCATTTATAAATAAACGGGATAGTTCACCCAAAAATCTAAATTCTGTCATTATTTACAGATCCTTTACTTGTTTCAACCCTTTATAAGTTTTTTTTCTTTCGTTAAACACAAAACTTGTGTAGATATTTTGAAGAAAGCTGAAAACCTGTAACCACTGACTTCTGTAGTATTTGCTTTTCCTACTATGGAAGTCAATGGTTACAGGTTTCTAGATTACGTTTGTGTAGAAACAGAAGAAAGAAACTCATAAAGGTTTTTTTGTAACAACTTGCGGATGAGTAAACAGTGAGTACTGTTTCATTTTGGGTGAACTATCCCTTTAAATGTTGGTTTTCCTAATTTCCCAATTTTTTTTTTTTACTAACAAACATAAAAGTACAAAATACTTTTTCCAATGAGTATTTTTGTTGTTTTACTATCAATTTTGTCATTTGCTATCAGTGTTGGGGAACGTTACTTTTAAAAGTAATATATTAAAATGTTTTAAAGTAACTGTTAGTAATCTGTTGCATCTGTTGTGAATTTTTGCTTTTATTTAAATTAAGATAGGCTTAATATTACATTATATTACTTTTAAAAGTAACATTTCCTGTACAGGATATTAGCTTTACAATTGTTCTATTTTGTTCAAACTTAGCAGGATGTACATTTCTATTAGTTTATTTAACTCTGTAACAAGACAAAATAATACAAAAATGTTTACTGGATATAATGAAAGTTATACATTTCTCCCGAATGAACGTCTCTGTTGAGAAGTGTGTGTGCAGAGTTAAATGTGTTCATGTTCTGCTCCTTTCATTCTTTTGTGTTTCTCCATCCCATCCCCCTCTTATATGAAGTGAAAGACACACATCTGCTTTCCATCACACCTTTACGACCATGACAATCGCTCCCCTTTTTTCATCTCGTACTCCTTTCATCTTTATCCAGTTTCTTCACTCAATATCTTCCTTACCCTTTGCTCTTTGTTCATATTTTTTATACTCTACAGCTTTGTGAGAACCCAGTAACTTGTGTAATAGCCTCTTTGGATCAGCGTTTAAGTGAGTGTGTTTGCTTACTTTTGTGTGTGTGTGTGTGTGTGTGTGTGTGTGTGTGTGTGAGTGTGTGTGTCTTTAATCACAGCCTGAAGGAGCGGAGATGCTGACAGAAGCAAACTACTGTTTGGCCAGTCACAGTTAGCACAGGACCTTAGTGAACACAGTTACAGTGGATTCTGTCAATATGGAAATTATGATTTTTTTTCTTTATTTTTACATAGTTTTATTTTAGAAAGATTTTTACTGTCATACGTATAAATTTGATCACATTCATTCATTCATTCATTCATTTTCTTTTCGGCTTAGTCCCTTTATTAATCTGGCGTTGCCACAGCGGAATGAACCGCCAACTTATCCAGCATATGTTCTACGCAGCGGATGCCCTTCCAGCTGCAACCCATCACTGGGAAACATCCATACACACCCAGTCACACTCATACACTACGGACAATTTAGCCTACCCAATTCACCTGTACCGCATGTCTTTGGACTTGCACCCGGAAGAAACCCACGCCAACACGGGGAAAACATGCAAACTCCACACAGAAATGCCAACTGACCCAGCCGAGGCTTGAACCAGCGACCTTCTTGCTGTGAGGCGATCGTGCTACCCACTGCGCCACCATGCAGCCTTGATCACATCGGGTAAAAAAAAAAAACATAAATATGTCCATAACTACATTTATTCATTCATTGCCTTTTCGGCTTAGTCCCTTTATTAATAAGGGGTCACCATAGCAGAATGAACCACCATCCTATCCAGCATATGTTTTACACAGCGGATGCCCTTCCAGCTGCAACCCAGTACTGGGAAACATCCATACAAACTCATTCACACACATACACTATGGCCAATTTAGTTTATTCAATTCACCTATAGCGCATGTCTTTGAACTGCGGGGAAAACTGGAGCACCCAGAGGAAACCCACGCAAACACGGGGAGAACATGCAAACTCCACACAGAAATGCCAACTGACCCAGCCTGGGCTGAACCAGCGACCTTCTTGCTGTGAGGCGACAGTGCTACCCACTGAGCCACCGTGTCGCCCTTCCATACATATTTGCTAAAATGTTTTTTTCGCACATATAGACACAATGATTTTTTTTTTACACACCTATGATTACTTGAGGTGTGCTGAGTTTGAACTGGAAGAATGTATTATTTTTTGATATCTAAAAAGAGTTGAATTTACTGTATACTCTACTAATCTGTTATTTGGCCAAACAGGTGGTTGTGCTTCAAAATCACATGATTGGTTCAGCCGATGTTGCTTGTTTAGCCGGCATGTCGAACAATTTGGTGCCACTCAGCGTGCATAAATTGCATACTTTGACTTTAGCTATGCGTGTTGTCCACAAAACATTTTTCACCATGTTTACAACCACATGCTTCAGTCTATTATTATCTGAGATGCAGTTGCCTGTTAGTCATGATGGAGGGAAACAAAGACTGGCCTGTTTATAGGCTGATCAATTCGACATGCAGGTGATTTGCTCTGCTGAAACATCCAACAAGTGCGGTTTAAAATACTCATAAAAGGCCTTTAATGATTAACCATGGTAAAGCATTATAAAATCATTACATCTTGCTATTGTAGTGCATGGGTGTTGGAAAGAATCACAGCTGTTATTTATCATTCATTAGTTTTCCTTTGGCTTAGTCCCTTTATTTATCAGGGGTTGCCACAGTGGAATGAACCGCCAACTTATCCAGCATATTTTTTACACAGCGGATGCCCTTCCAGCTGCAACTCAGTACTGGGAAACATCCATACACTCTCATTCACACACATACACTATGGCCAATTTAGTTTATTCAGTTCACCTATACCACGTGTCTTTGGACTGTGGCGAACCGGAGCACCCGGAGGAAACCCACGTGAACACGGGAAGGCTGTTATTTATATTTTGAATTTTATATAGATTTTCATTTTAATCCTAGTTGTTGTAGTATTTTTGTTTTGTCTTTTGTTCCATTTGTCATTTAGTTTCAAACTATTTTATCTCAGTTTTTATCATTTTAATACATCGTTTAATTAAACAATGATGACTGATGATGGCAATTAGCTTCATTTTATTTAAGTTGACGTTTACATCAAGACATTTAAAACTATAAAAACACTGATATGTTTTCTAATATTTTTAAAATAATGAAATAAGGTCTAGTATTCTGATAATTAATTGTAAATGTTTAATAATGTGACAAATACACTTTTTTTTTGCTGGAATTAGTTTAACAATACATTATTTTGTACAATGCTACATCCACACCAGTAGGTGTCAGTATAAAGCTCAAGACAAACCAGTTAAAACAAAATATGGGAATTACTTGTAAACCTTGTAATTGTTTTAAATTCATCGATATGACAAATTACAAACAGAAACTAACTTTAAATGTCCTAAAATTATGCTAATTTTAGCACATTGCTACACGGTTTTTAGGAAGTTTAAGTTGCTAGGCAGCTCATCCTTTAGTTTACATGATTATTTTTCATCCTTTTTTTGTGTACTATATGTGAAAATTGTGAAATGAACTGTATAATTGCTAGTATTAGCATGGCTTCAGAAAGCTAGCAACCATTAGTTGTTAGCAGAGTATTAGCAAAAGCAGCTATACTTAGTGAACACCAGTTAGCATAAAGGCATTAGCATAGCTACTCTTAGCTTTGTCATGAACTTTCAGTTCGATGCAAAGCATCTGAACTTGTTTACTTCAATAAGCAAATAAAGGCTGTAGGCCATTGTCAGCAGTGTAGAAGATGTCAGACTCAGGACCGTCCCAAGGGAGCTAACATTTGCAGTAGCCTTTGAAATGTCTCACAGAGAGAAAGAGGTTTCTTTTTAGCTAATGAAAGAGAGGATCGCCAGGGGGACACTTAGCTTTCATTACTTCCCCGAGAGAGCATAATGCACTTTACTGTTGCAACGTCTGCTTTTTAGTATAACACGTCACTTTATCATGAAATGGTATCCTGGTGGATGGTTTTATGGCTTCTGGAAGGGAAACCCATATGTGGTTTAGTGCAGTTAGGCTTATGTCTTGATAAGACTTGTGGGTCAGCTAGTAAATAATTGAACTTTTGTTTGTTGGTGTGTGGGTAAAGTAGTTTTAAGTATCCTTCAAGCTCAAACAGGAGGTCAAGGGTTTAATTCCCAGGACTCTTACATGTAATTTTTAGTCTTTTGTAAGATTTCACTGCGTCACAACTTCTTCTACGATCAGTAGATTTACGGTCAGTTAAAGGGCACCTAGAACTGTGTGTAGGTATATACAGACAATAAGTCTCTTTTTTTACATTTCCTTACGTTAAAATAGCATCCAAAACCCTCCCGTTTTGAGGCCAACTGCAACTTGACGTAGGAGTGCGGTTTCCCCGCCTACCAAATTGATTGACAGCTGCACATTAACATGTCCCTGTAGTAATGCGTATAATAATATCAACCAGACAGGATGTGCGCAAAGCAACCGGGAATAAAAGATCTGTTCAGTTCGCTAGGATCATCAATCATCATCATCAAATGTGATCAAGAGTGAGTTTTACAAGTTTAACACGTTTTTACAACAGTCCATGTTCGTAATGAATTACAGCGATTTACTTCAGCTTTACTTTATCACCACAGTGGGTGAATACACACCGCGTGTCAAGACAATTATAAAAGAAGACGCTTCAGTCCCGGGTTGTGGACGTTAAATCAGGTTTATTTTGTACATTAACATAACGAATATCCATACAGCAGTGGATATTAATGTGTATCCTGTCACATTTGCCATGCAAAAACAGTGCAAAGCTAAACGCGCACACTGTCTGTGTGTGTCCGCGTGTGTGTGTGCGGAGGATAGCATTAAAGGCACAGTCCACAAAAACAGCTACAAGATGCTCAGAGCTAAAAATGACAAACTTCTGAAAGGTATAATAAATAATCTGATGGGTGTTTTGAGCTGAAACTTTACAGACACATTCTGGAGACACAAAAGACTCATATTAAATCTGGAAAAAGGGGTAAACTAGGTGCCCTTTAAGACACATTCTTTAACATTCTTACATTCTCTCATTTACATTCTTATTGCTTTTGTTTCACAAGTACTAACATTCATTTCCTCTCTGAAATACAGCAAATGTATGCGCTTATGCTAAAGGAACACTCCGCTGTTTTTAAAAATAGTCTGACTGAAAAAACTAGACTGTTTTTGAAAATAGAAATTTACATTACACCTAGAGTTAAACGGTTTAGTTTTACCATTTTTGAACCCATTTAGCCAATCTCAGCATCTGGCAGGAGCCCTTTTAGCTTAACAAAGATAATTGAATCAGATTAGACCATTGAAAATTATGACCTTAAAAATGGTCAAGGAACTTTGCTGATATGCCATAGCGGCAGTAGACAGACTGGGAGACCATCTAAAACCAGCTACTTTCAGTTTAAACCACCACCAACGTAAGCTGAGCTAAAACCAGCAGGTTTGCTGGTCTCAGGTGGTTTGAGTTATAGCTGGTTTAAAATGGTTACCCAGTCTCCCATTAACCTAAACCACAGTAAGACCTCCATGGTCAAAACCCCCGTGTAAAACCTGCTAAGACTAGGATTCGAGACTAAGTTTTGACAAGCTTAGGCTTATTGCTCATTTATTTAATTTCAGCACAGAATATTTTATGTCACTTTCAATGTTTCAAAGTCCCTTTAAGGCAAGTCATTTCACTCTGCGGCCATCTTTAAAACAATCCTCAGGCATTCAAGTGCAGCTCCTTTATGACTAAATTTCATATTTCGAAATCACCAAATGAAATTTAACAACAACAAATAAGACAGCAACCTCTTTGTTAACAAGTTTGTGGGTGTTTAAGATGCTGTCAGTGATTTGCGTTTAAATGACGGAGGTGGGAATTCATAAAAAATAATCAGACGGGAGAGACTGTACCTTGGGGGGGTCAGACGGGAGAGACTGTACCTTGCATTCATTTCATACTGATTACAAAACCAGAAAACATTTGTTTTGAAGTGTAGTTGGTTTGATTAAAGTTTCAGGCTTTCTCTAGATATATTTCTCATGTCTGTGAGGAAAGTATTTACAAATATTCCAGCGTGTCTGCTGACCCTAGAGGCTTTATAACAATGAACCTGCAGAAACTGGCCCTGGAGAAACTAGGATCACTTCTGACTTTATGATATATGCAAAGTTGACCGTGAAAACGGTGAAGTGTAGAAAGGAAGGGGGGGTTGTACAATCAATAAGTGAAGCCCGGGGGCTGGGGGTGGTGAGGGGCGATCGTTACGTGAAGACTGGGGCGGGGGTTGAGTGAGGGGGCATTCCGTAACTTGCGGGGCCCTACACACCTTGCGTAGTCCTCATTTAGGGCAGATTAGTACTGCATAAAGTACATGTGTCTGGACTGAGCCCCTTCCTCGTCAGTACATAGTGATCGATGACTGGCTCCTTTACTGGAAGGCAGGGCTTTGTTAGAGCATCCATTTTTCCCTATTCAAAACTGTAGGATTTGGATGTCTTGTATATTAGTCTTTGAATGTTCCCAGTTCTATATTTGTTGACATTTAAATTAAGCACAGTTTCTTACTGTTGAGCCTCTAACCCTCGCAGACACACACATACACCCACCTGCACACGTAGACGCAAGTTGGAAATCATTTCCCCCTTTTTCTTACATTTATTTAGGTCAGAATAAAGAAGCGACTGGAGAATGTGAGCTTGTTACGAGCTGCCCTGAAGAACAGCGTACATGCGAAGCCCCAAAGCAGAGCTCTTCTGGGGAACTCAATGTATGTGCTTTCTGACAGACTCGTTAATCTATAGAGCCGCTCTGTACGGCTCAAGAAATAGGTCAAAGCTGAGGCTAGGGTTTTATATGAGTGTGTAATATGCGTGTGTGTTTCACCTGATAGCATTGTATCTGCACTGCATCTGCACTGTGGTTGTCATTATGGAAGATAAGAATCACATGGCTGTGACTGCGATTTTATGGATACATAACTAATTCATTCTGTTGGTTCAAACAGCCCATTCTGTGAAACACGTGTGCCTTTAAAGATTCTATCAGAACACCTGATGTGATGTTGTATTTCAGAGCCTGATGTGTTTGGACTATCTGGTGGCTAGATACTGTATTTTTTTATGTGAAAGTAAATGGTACAGTTCTGCGCAAAATTAATTGCCAAGTTGCTAGGAGATTGACTGATAGGTTTGTAACTTTTAGCAGCAAGCTAGAACTTTGCTTGCTAGAAATTGTTGCTAGTTAGACTCAAAAAGGAACCTTTTATAAATGTGAACAGTATTTGCTTGTGTAAAAGTCAAGTTGCTAAATGTTGCTATCTTTCCATAAATGCAAGCTTATGGTGATATGTGTCACGCGCAATGTAAGACATAACAAAACGGGAACACGGGATTAACAAAAGGACGGATTTATTAATACAACAACACTTACTGACGACAGACACTGGAAACGGGCAGACAGGACATCAACGCAGGACAATACAATACCAGACAACGAATGATACACAGGGTAGGATATAAATAGACGGAGGGATGATTAAACTAACAGGGCACAAAGGATGGACACAGGTGAGATTAATGAACACTGAACATGGCGGGAAAAGACAGAACAAAGGGATCACATGACGAAAACAATGGCACATGACATGATGACACAGACGAACACTGACAATATGAATGAAATTTCCCTGTCGAAAATTCTGTATCTTGCTTCCTTAAATTTTAGTTTTTTTATTTAGTTCCCCCCACCCCCACAACAGTTACCTCAAAGCCATGTTGTTATCATGTTGCTAAGTTGTTGCTAAGTCTCTATGAGAATCTGGTGTTGAAATACGGCTATGATCTTTCACCCAAAAAATAAAAATTATGTTATTAATTACTCACCCTCATGTTATTACAATCATCTGAGACATTTGTTCATCTTTGGAATACACATTAAGATATTTTAAAGGTAATCCGAGAGTTCTCTGACCCTCCGTATGCAGCAATGGTCCTGATGTTCAAATCCAGAGCAGGAACCAAAAAAATTATCAAAACGTGTCTTCAGTGTTTCAACTGTAATCATGCGAAGCTCCAAGAACATTCTTGTGCACCAAAAAACAAACAAACAACTGTAAAAACAACTTTGTTTGCCAATATCTTTTCTTGCACATCAGATCAGGGTGTGCGTTTAATACGGGCTTCATACTGCCAGTTGTAAATTATCTGATACAAAAGACATTGGCAATTAAACATTTTTGGTGAACTAACCCTTAATATATTATAATGCCATTCTGGTTTGATTCATGGCTCTTAGCTTTTTGTGAATGCAAGTTTTTGTAATGTGAATGACATGTGTTCATGAAAAGTTCCCTAGCATGTTACTACGTGGATGCTAGGTTGTTGCCATGTGGTAGATAGGGTGTTTGGGTCAAAAGAGTTCACCCTCAAGATTTTGTAATAATCAAAATTTTGATACAGCTCATATGATTCCTTAACTCCTTAAGTTTATTGTAAAACATCTCTGCAATTCAACTTCATTCATGTTTGTACCATTACAAACTATGCACCAAATCAAAGTATGAACAACGAGAGAGAGAGAGAGAGAGAGAGAGAGAGAGAGAGAAAAGTGATAAAAATGACCTGATAAAGAGCACACAAAAAGCATCCTTGATCTGCTGGAAGTCATTTTAAATGAGATTACGTCTGGAAAATATATCGTCTGCCTTTCACACCGTATGTGTGGTTTAAGTATGTCTGAGAAGCCAGACTGCTGTTGAGGCGGCGACACTGTTTTAAAGATCAAACGCTGTAAGCAAACACAGAGCTTGATAGTCCATGATCAAAGCGCAGCACCCCAGTCGACATCGTAAACACACACATGCGCACACTTACACACTTTATTCATACGGAGCAGCTTTGGATCTTGCGATTTGGTGAAATATGCGCAAGCGTTTTGATGCATAATTCTATTGTTCAGCCGCTTTTGTACATTTCACAGGCTCTTCCTATAGCTCACTGTTACTGTTCCTATAGCTCACTGTCAGGCTGTTTATAAATGATGCATCCGGGTTCAGTACAAGCTTTTTTTGTGAAATGAAAGGAAATACTATGCATAGAGTAATGTACAATGGAAGTCTATGAAGCATTGCAATCTAGGGCAGGGGTTCAGCTGAGGACCATCAAAATAACAATGCCAGTGACTTGCTACCCCCAACTGTCCTCAAAACTGGTTATAAATATACAAACATATTATCAACAACACATATTGAAAACACACCAAAAAAAAAAATGCAACAGTCTAACAACCATATAATTTTTATAGTAATAACCTCAATCATTGGAGCACATCAAGCCCATGCTTGGTTTAATTTTTGGAGACTGTCACTCAGAGAACATCCTTTGCATTCAGTTGTGACCTGTATTTATTTTTAATGTACGTGAGTGCCCAAAAGGCGTCAGAAAGAAACATGCTGCTGTAAAATCAATCTGCAGCAACTGACGCTATTGATGTGTCATTAATCTAACAATCACCTCAGGGGTCACAATCCAATGGAAAACAACAACAACAACAACAACAACAACAAAATCTAATCAGCTATTGACTGACTTTTTTATTTGCATGTTGTTTTTTAATGTAACTATTACCTACTATTTTTTTAAATCTTTTGTTAGTTATTAATAAAATAATGGTAATTATAATAGTTTAATTAAAATGTTTTTTTGGAAATCACCAAGCGACTCTCCTTCAGTGCAGTGGGACCCCCACTTTGGGAACCACTAAACTAAATGCAAATATTCACATTTAACATTTAAATATTGTATGAAGTCAAATATATTTTTCGACAGCATGTCAATTATGCTGTCAACAAAATGTAAAATTGTATTCTTTTTAAATGTAAAACAGGAAATATTTTATCATTTCAAGTGTAAACCTCAGTTTCTGCAGCTAGTTCTCACCATGTTTTAAAAAAGTAATAAAAAATTATGCTAAAAATGTATTTAGTAGGGTAAAGAATATGCACATGGCAATACTTATGTGTTTGGTGCTTGGTGGCATAAAACTGCTATGCTGCTGCTTTGATTATTGTTGCAGACCAATTACCAAGACTTCTACTGCCAGTATATTGACAAACATTCTGTCTGAGAATATAACACACTGTCTGCTGTTCTGCAAATCTACCCAAAGGTGGAGTGTATGATGTGCAATACAAACACCTTCAAGATAGCCACATTTCTTTGGAATACAATGCCTTATGCGTATTTTTGTTTTTTTTGTAACCTAAAAATTATAGATGTGGACTAGATTTCATAAGTTTTAACAAAGTAGTTCTGTAGTCATGAATTACCTGACTGACTGTCACTTTTAGAGGAAAGTTCCTGTACGAGGGGCCCCAGTTCAGCTTAAGGTCAAGAACCATTTCTTGTTAAATATTGTCTGCATTTGATCTCAGTTGTACAATGATGTTGTACAAACATTTTTTGTCCAATATATCCAGCCATTCATAAATCAAGTGAAAGCTATGGTTTGATTATTTGATGTAGATGTTTTGAGATCATTCAGACATGATGGCAAAGTAAGAAAAATGTTTAGGTAAGGTCAAGGAATGTGTCAAACTCGACCAACGCACATGAACCTTGAGTCTCTAATCTTCTTGTCTCCACCAAGACGTCTGACATCCTAACAAGGTTTATGTTGAGTAGCGGGTTGATCTCCTCAAATAAACATTGTTAGTTTTATGGTTGGTATAGTGAGTTTGACCATAAATCATCTTCGACTTGGAAGCAGGACTTTAAAGTTCCAGACAACGCTGTAAATATTTAACAAATATTGACCTATTAACCCTCTGTATAGCTTAACCTAAAGTAAAAAAATTCCTTGCATTTAATGTTGTGTGAAATTGTGTTGGCAAAGTTTTAGCTTGTTAGTTAAAAATATATTTTACAGGGTTTTACTTACACTAATCATTAGCTGCTAGCTAGTAGCATGGTTCTTATTTTATACATTAGTTACTCTGGTTTTATACAAAATGTATTAACTTACATGGGTGTTTTTGGCATTTTTAGTGGCAAAACATTTATTGACATTTTAATAATTTAAAAGTAAACATTTAAAAGACTTTTCAAAAATAAAACAGTAAATTAACAGAAAAGGTATCGGCACCTTAAGACTCATTTTTGGTACCGTAATTTACATGACTAACCAAGACATATATGAGACATACATATCATTTCAAAATACAAATGTAAATTAGAGTCAACTTTTCAACATCAAAGGTTCCCAGACCTCTGGGTAGCATTGTCAAAGCACATGCACATCAATCAATTGAGTTAAACTGAAATGTAATTAACAAATTTAACAAACTCTACAAATGTAGTATCCCAAATAACTTGAAAACAAACTGTTGAGGAAAAAATATCTTATTTCCAATGCAATCTCATGGCAATTCGTAACTTTTTGGATTTAGTGGCCAATACGTACGATCTCATTCATACATATCAGCACACTTTGCTTATCCCCAATGAGGGGTACTGTAGGTTTGGGGGTACACCTCCTTTTAAAAATGGCACATTTTCATACGAATTAAATCATATAGATTTGTACAAAATAGCTACTTTTTTCAGGCTTTCCAATGTGGTCTTATATGCATTAATACAGGCTAAATAACATTGTCGCCTACCATGCAAATTAATTAGCATCATCAAATAACCATTTTTACCCACCTTTTTAATTCTCTCCAAGTCTTTTTTTACCTATTATTGATTCCGGTAATTATTCCAAACAATTGCACTGGTGTATAATCAATGTATGTATGTAGTTATAAACGAAACACACAATACATAGGTGCATGATATCTCTATTTTAACACAATTTTATTTTATCACAGTTTTGTTGTTTTTAGTAATGGTATCATTCAAAAGTTGGCATTTCCAGGCCCCCAAAATGCATTGCAAATAAATATAAATTATTTAATTTTTGTTTTGTTTAAATACCCCCTTGTAAAGTATTTAGGATGTATCATGCACATTAAATGCTGTATGATACATTTAATAGGCTTGTAGCTAGCTTGTGATACGGTTGTAAAAGAAGCCTTTGTTGGCTATGTGATGGACCTGCTTGACCTCTTCAAACCCCTAGTGATCTGAATATAATCAGTTCAGCATGAACACAACTATGATCACACCACAAGATGTTTGTGTTTGCATCAAACCACTGATGCAATCTTTTGATCCACGACTCCAGGTGTTCCTAGAGCTTGCAAAGCCAAGCATGGTGAGTCCTTTGTAGTGAAGAATGAACTCAGAGGTAGAACATTCATGGCCCAGTTAAGCTCTTTATAGAGATATGGAGGTTTTATCACCAAGTTATTTAAAAGAAAACCATCCACTGTTTGCTATGGAGAAAGCAGATCATGTCCACATGGAACTGCTTTCTGAACTCTGCTTTCTGTTTGGGGGTTTCAGGCAACAATGTTCTTATACTGGCAAATGTGGATAGTATCTTTACCACAGGGCACAAATAATTTCCTTTTCAACATCATAAAAGTAGTACAATGAGACCATGATTTGGCTAAAAACTGGTAAAAAGAGGCTACAATTTAACTACAACAATGTAGTTGGTAATTTTAATGGTATTACATTTGTACATTTATCCTCATAATTATTAGAAATGCTACATTTTGCATGCCACACCAGCAGGTGGCGGTGTCATTTGTAAATAAATGCCACATGTCTGCACATATTCAATCCTGTGGTCCACCATTGTTTTTTCATTTGTCATCAACTAAACACGTAATATGCATTTGGATGACTTCGCTGCTGTCACACCCCCTGCACGTTCTATCAGTCCTGATCACCATTCACACTCTCCAGCCACTACACAACGCACTCAGTCACCCGATTACTAATTACACACACCTGTGCACTCATCACCTTCACCTGCATCAGCCATCACCAGCTCACTATATAACTCACCCTCTCCATTCACCCAGTGTCTGGTATCATCTTCACATGGTCACAACTCTCTCCGTCTGCTCGTCCCGATCTTCCGTGAAGACTATCATCGTCACCTTTCATCCTGAGACTAACCCCTGTCATCGGCTTGCTCTTCAAAGGGAAGTGACTTTGCTTGAACTGTTCGTTTGCACTACGGTGCGAAGATTGTTGTGTGTTTAATAAACACTGTTGAACTGATCCTTGCCTCTGCCTTCTGTGACGCGTGACAGGATACCAGACCCTATAACGAATACATTCCCGGAGAATGGACGGTCTCGCCAGTACTTTCGGGGTCGCCGCTGACTCTCACCCGGAAACAGCGGCAGTGAGCCAACAGCCGACGAATCCGCCTGTAAACCCGCTAGCGATGTCGAGATCATCGCTCTCTCGTCCCGCCAGTTACGCTGGTGATCCTCAAACCTGTGCCGGATTCGTTCTACAATGCTCATTGTACATAGAGACCAACGCAGAGTCCTTCCCCAGCGAAATATCCAAGATCGCCTTTGTGATCTCGCTCCTCACGGGTCGAGCGCTACAATGGGCTAACGCCCTCTGGGATGGCCGCAACCCAGTCCTCCACACCTATCACTCCTTCACTGAACACTTTAAGGAAGTTTTTGGCTCTGCACTCACTCCATTATCCGTTCACGACCAACTCATATCACTCACCCAAGGAACACTCCCCATCCATGACTACACACTGCAGTTTCGCACTCTAGCCGCCAGTAGTGGGTGGAACCAAGTGGCTTTGCTGGCCGCCTATCGTCAGGGGTTAACACCCAACGTTCGCCAACACATGGTAATTTATGAAGACAACGCAGATCTGGAAGTCTTCATCCGGAAAGCCATTAGCGTCTCTCAGCACCTTAACGCTTGTTCCACCCACGCTACCCGTCACCAAGCACCATCTCATCCTTACTCTCCTCCCTCACTTACCACTGTTGACGTCCCTAGTCTCCATCGTACCTCATCATCATCAGTCGACTCCGAAGAACCCATGATTACGGACGCTTATCACCTTACCTCCGCTGAACGCAACCGACGGATTCGCCTTCAACTCTGTATCTACTGCGGAGAAGCATCTCACCTCATCTCTGGCTGCCCTGTCCGTCCGCCTCGTCCTATGGTGAGTGCCTGTTCCATAACTCCATCAATCTGCACCATTTCTCATCTACAAGCCACTCTAACCGTAAATTCCTGTGATTTTCCCGTCAACGTCCTGGTGGATTCCGGAGCCGCTGGAAACTTCATCTCCACTCATTTCATCATGAAACATCGCATCCCGACAGTAATTAATGAAACCCGGTACCGTATCTATACGATACAGAACTCACCATTGGGCGAGGGCCAGATCACCCGACGGACACGCCAGGTCACCCTGGCGATTCCCCCAGGCCACCGAGAGAAACTCCACCTTTTGGTTTTGCCTAGGGCCAATGTCGATGTTGTGTTGGGACGACCCTGGCTGGTCCAACATCAACCCACTGTCGACTGGGACTCTGGGCAGATACTGAGTTGGAGCCATGCCTGCCAAGATCACTCTCATCAACCTACTAACAACCAGCCATCTCTCTCCCTTCACTCTACCGCCTTAGATCACTCTTCCACGGACCTCACCCGGCACGTTCCTCCCACCTACCACTCCTTCCTAGATGTCTTCAGTAAGGAACGTGCCACACAACTACCTCCTCACCGGCCCTACGATTGTAGCATCGACCTGCTGCCCAACGCTAAGTTACCGCACGGTCGCATCTACCCACTTTCCCGTCCTGAATACGAGGCGATGGAGAGCTATATCCAAGAAGCCATCAACCAGGGTTTCATTCGGCCATCCAAGTCGCCTGCCGCATCGAGCTTCTTTTTTGTAACAAAGAAGGACGGAGGACTCAGGCCGTGTATCGATTATCGGGTGTTAAACGACGCTACGGTGAAATTTGCTTACCCTCTACCACTTGTGCCAGCCGCTCTTGAGGAGCTTCGGGAGGCGCGAGTGTTCAGTAAGCTGGATCTCCGCAGCGCTTACAACCTGATCCGTATTCGAGAAGGAGATGAGTGGAAGACCGCCTTCATCACCCCTACTGGTCACTATGAATACCTTGTCATGCCCTATGGGTTAGCTAACAGTCCATCCGTCTTCCAGAATTACATGAACACTATCTTCAGAGACCTCCTCCACAAATGTGTAATTGTCTACATCGACGACATCCTTATTTATTCTCGTAATCTTCAAGACCACCAGGATCAAGTCCGTCAAGTGTTGCAACGTCTCCGTAAGCATCAGCTTTATCTCAAAGCCGAAAAATGCGACTTCCATCTTTCCACCATCTCCTTTCTCGGATACGTGATCTCCGCTGCGGGGGTCCAGATGGAGAACGCCAAAGTGGACGCTGTAAACAACTGGAGGGTACCCCAAACCGCCAAAGAGCTCCAGCGCTTTTTAGGATTTGCCAACTTCTACCGACGCTTCATCAAAAATTACAGCTCAATCTCTTCACCCTTATCATCTCTCCTCAAGGGGGGTCGGAAGACCATCGCCTGGAGCTCCGAGGCGGATCGCGCCTTCCGACTCCTCAAACGCAAATTCACCGCAGCGCCCATCCTCAGACATCCGGATCCTACACGGCCCTTCGTGGTCGAGGTCGATGCGGCAGACGTAGGAGTGGGGGCCGTACTCTCCCAGTGGTCTGACAAACCCAAAGCTCTCCATCCGTGTGCGTACTATTCACGAAAACTCACTTCGGCCGAGCAAAATTACGGCATAGGGGATCGTGAGCTGCTGGCCATTAAATTGGCCCTCGAAGAATGGCGGCACTGGCTGGAAGGAGCACAATTCCCATTCACCGTGATTACAGACCACAAGAATCTTCAATACCTTCGCAACGCCCAGCGACTGAATGCCCGACAAGCTCGCTGGTCACTATTCTTCGCCAGATTCAACTTCTCCATCACTTATCAACCAGGGAGTAAGAACTGTAAAGCGGACGCCCTTTCCCGCCTTTACTCGCCAGATCCCGTTTCAGACACCCCAGAACCAATTCTCCCACCTTCCATCTCCATTGCACCGATTCTATGGAAAATTGACGACGACATTCGTGCCGCCACTCTCGAGGAGCCAGCCCCTCCGGGTCTTCCACAAGGGTTAACCTATGTTCCATCCTGCCACCGTTTAACCCTCCTCGAAAGTACGCACACCTCCCTCGGTTCAGGACACCCGGGCAGCGGGCGAACCCTCTCGCTCCTACGTGGGAAATACTGGTGGCCTGGTATGGCCAGGGATGTTACCCAGTATGTTCGGGGGTGTTCGGTCTGCGCCGTAACCACCACTCCACACCGTCTCCCTGAGGGCAAACTTCAACCTTTGCCCATTCCCCGCCGGCCCTGGACCCACATTGGCATAGATTTTGCCACAGATCTACCACCATCTCGAGGTCACACCACCATATTGGTCGCCGTGGACCGGTTCTCCAAACAGTGCAAACTGATTCCACTCAAAGCCTTACCTACTGCCTTAGAAACCGCGGAAGCACTATTTCACCATGTCTTCCGCAACTATGGTCTACCCGAGAATATCGTCTCCGACCGGGGACCTCAATTCATCTCCAGGGTCTGGCAGGCCTTCTTCCAAATGCTTGGAACGTCGATCAGTCTTTCATCCGGCTACCACCCACAGACTAACGGGCAGACCGAACGTAAGATTCAGGAAATCTCACGCTACCTCCGGACCTACTGTGCCCACCACCAGGACACCTGGAGCCAGTACTTACCGTGGGCCGAATATGCTCAGAATTCCCTTCGCCAAGCTTCTACAGGACTAACCCCCTTTCAGTGTGTACTAGGGTACCAACCTTCCTTGTTTCCCTGGACTGGCGAAGCCTCTGAAGTACCCGCGGTAAACCACTGGTTCCAGGAGAGCGAGAGGGTATGGGACTCAGCTCACGTCCACCTCCAACGGGCAGTTCGGAGACATACCGACGCCGCCAACCGACGCAGACCACCCAACCCAATATACCATCCGGGGGATAAAGTTTGGCTGTCGACCCAGAACATCCGTCTCCGACTGCCCTGTAGAAAGCTGAGTCCCCGCTACATAGGGCCGTACACTATTCACTCCCAAATCAACCCTGTCACCTACCGCCTCAACCTACCACCTCACTCACGTATTCCTTCTGCGTTTCATGTGTCACTCCTTAAACCCTTCACTGACCCTGTCTCTCCTCCTTCCACAGACCCAGAGCTGCCTCCCCCTCCAACACAACCCGAAGTCATCGGTGAGAACATATACCAGGTCAAAGAAATCCTTGACTCCCGGCGGCGGGGCAACCGGATCCAATATCTAATAGATTGGGAAGGATTCGGCCCCGAGGAGCGGTCATGGACACCCCGGGAGGACATTCTCGATCCCTCTCTCCTCGAAATGTTCCACCAGCAACATCCCAATCGTCCAGCTCCTCGAGGCCGCGGTCGTCCACGCCGCCGGTCCAGGGTGCCAGGAGTCACCCGTGGAGGGGGGGGTACTGTCACACCCCCTGCACGTTCTATCAGTCCTGATCACCATTCACAC
>CAIGQW010015763.1:0-11347 GCA_903798125.1 Danio choprae
GTGTGTGTGTGTGTGTGTGTGTGTGTGTGTGTGTGTGTGTGTGTGTGTGTGTGTGTGTGTGTGTGTGTGTGTGTGTGTGTGTGTGTGTGTGTGTGTGTGTGTGTGTGTGTGTGTGTGTGTGTGTGTGTGTGTGTGTGTGTGTGTGTGTGTTTCAGGGTAGTGAGTGAGTGTGGTTACATCATCAGTGTCTTGCATAATGCAGCGGCCTTTACTTGCTCTCGCTGAGGAGGGTAATCTGTCCCTGGAGGCAGAGAGACAGAGACAGGGGGACTGGGACAGAGATGGAGAGAGAGAGACAGGAGGGAGGGAGAAATAAGGGGACCGGGACAGAGAGAGAGAAACAGTAACAGAGGAAGAGACAGGTGGACTGGAGCAGAGATGGAGAGAGAGAAAGAAACCAGGACACAGAAAGAGATATACTATGTTATTGCTGTTTGTGCATTCAATAATGTTTTGGTTTGGTTTGGTTTGTTCGCTTGCTTGCTGTTTGTGCATTTTTAGTTTTGTTTGATTTTTTTTTTTTGTCTTGTTAGATTTTTGTTTGCTTTGTGAACTTTTGTTTAGTTCAATTTGTCGTTGGTTTGTTCAATTAGATTTTTTTTGTTAGATTTTTGTGTTTGATTGAGATTTAGATTTCTGATTTGTTTGTTGTATTTTAAGTGGGGGGTGTTCAATTATATTGTATTTGTTTTAGTTTTGTTTGATTTTTGTGTTTGATTAAGTTTGGGTTAACTTTGATTTCTTTTTTTGTTTGTTTGATTTTGTTTTGTTGTTTTTTATTTTTTATTTTTTTTAATTGTATATATTTTTTTAAATATTGTATATAATTTTGTGGGTTTTGTTTGCTTCATGTCATGCTCTTTCTTTATATTCTTGTAACAACCACAACAACAAAGTCCTTTTGAAATAAAAATTAAAACAATAAAGAGAACTGAGAGACCAGGACTGAAGTCAGATGATGGAGAGAGTACCACAGAGGTACAGCTGACTGGAGGTAGAGAGACAGATAGTGATCGAGAGCGAAAGACAAACAGCAGGATGAGAGGAAGATGGATGGCTGTGGTGAGATCTGGACCCAAAACACTGATAATTCAATCATTCCAGCCAATAATGAGGTCTTTCCATGCTTTCCATCCACACACACACACACACACACACACACACACACACACAGTTGAAGATAAACAATGAATATCCAGACAGACTGAAGAGAAACAGCGCTAATACAGTGTGATCAGACACACACACACACACACACACACACACACACACACACACACACATACACACAGAACGACGGCTGTAATCCAGGTCTCCTGTGGTGTGAGTGAGGTGAGTGTTATGTAATGACGAGCAGCAGGACTTTAATCAGCTTGAGCAGATCCATTTAAGCATCTCTGAGATACGGAGCACAGCCGTCCTGCTGCTCAGCGCCACACCACCATCACATAGACACACGTCTGCCTGTGTGCTGCGGTGACAGGCGGCAGCGCTGCGTGTTTACCATCAGACACACAAAAACACACACACACGCTGTGCCCTGTCCTCTGTCCCCTCACAAACACACACAAAAACGCGCACGCACACACACACACACACACACACACACACACACACACACACACACACTCGATTTGAATGCTTCATATTGTAAAATGTGCGTAAAAATTGCCATGGGTAAGGAAATAAGGTTACCAGTACTAAAGTACTTAAAGAAAAGTAGATGGTTTATATTGAACACTGAGATCAAATGACAATCTGACTCTGACTAAAGTAGGCAAAACTGTCCATATATACAACTGAATGTTAAATTATTTGCCCTCCTGTAAAATTTAGATTCTTCGATTTCACAGTTGATGTTCTGGAGAAAGTCTGATTTGGTTGGGTTCAGAAAAAAACATGGTTGTCATATGACTTGCCTAATTAATCAAACTTGCGCTAGTTAACCAAATGAACCTAGTTAAGCCTTTAAGCTGACCACTAGTGTCTTGCAAAATAATTTGTTAAATTAAGAAATTGTCACCATGACAAAGACAAAAACAAATTAGTTATTAAAACCTTTGTTTAAAAAATCTTTTAAAAACACCATTTGGAAAATACATTAAGAAATAATAACAACTTTGCAGAAGTTCTAATATTTTTCCTTCATTTGTATGTATGTGTTTCTATTGGTTTTGTTTGTTTCTTAAATTTTGTTCAAATTGATTCAAATTAAACTCACAAAACGGTCTAAAAGAGGTCTTAATTCCACTTCTACCAACTTGTTAATAAACATATTGCCATTTAGAACATTTTGTTTTCTTCAGAAAATGACAGTTGGTCAGAATTAATGAAAAAAATGATTAGAAAATAGGCTTATTCCAGCAAATATTGCTTTCTGAAGTTAAAGCCATTGGAATTGTGTTGTCTAAAATGAATAAAAACAACAGGCTACCTTTATTGCTATTTTATGAAAAACAAATAATTGTATACTTATACTTGTTCTTGGATTAATATACCATATTGTAAAGCATTTATGTTTTCATTCACGTAGCAAAATCAAATTGGAAAAACTTGGAACATTATATCAAAGTGGAACATTTGCACTTACAACACTGTGATACAGTACACACACTCCCATGTGACTTAAAACAAAGTTTCTCACCAACTCCAAGTGTTACAACTGTGTTAGTTGGATAGAAACGCTTGTGTCCCTGTCTCTCTTTCTCTCTCAGATTGTTCGCAGATGTGTGGCGGGGTTTTTTTCCCCCGCTATCTAAAATTAGAGAGGTAGAAGAATAGCAGGAAGAGAGGGAGAGCGGGACTGATGGAGGTGAAGGAAGGAGGGGTGAGGAATGGGGTGATGGAGATAAAGAAGAGGGAGTATTTTTGGCCGGTTACACGTCACACAGACGCAAGTCAGACTGCCGTACACAAACAAAGATGAGGAAGGTGATAAAAGTGCTGTGCTGTGACGGGAGGAGGTCGCCGCTTGTGTGTACACTCGTGCCGAGGTGTTGAGGATTCTCCGTTAACCATTTCAGAGACCACTTTAACAGGACATGATGCGAGTCCGTTAAAGCTGAATGATGTTTTGGGTTGTAGGCAAGTGATGAATAGTTTTGAAAGTACAAATAACTTTTTGGGTCATGGTTTATGCTCCACGTCTTGTTTATTTGTATTTATATTATAAGAGTGATTTGTGAATCATACAGAAAACTGTTTTGGCACTGTTATGCAGTTTTGAATATTCACGCCGCAGATTCAGTTACTTTAATGTAGTTGAAGGAGTCTTGTATTAAACAGTGTTTTTCTCAGTTATTTGTCAGAACTTCACATGAACTTTTCTTGCAGTTTCTTGGTTCATTTAGAGCAAATAAAATCTTCAGCGAAAACCAAGATTTAGAATTAAAAAAAAAACATTTTGCAAAGTTAACGTTTTAAAATCCTCTTGCTCACAGCTGTAGTTTGCTTTACTTTATTTTGGGGGTTTTTGTTTTTGTTTTATTTTGTTATCATGTCAAATCATTCATTTATTCATGCATTGTCCTTCGGCTTAGTCCCTTATTTATCAGGGGTCACCACACGGAGTGAACCACCAACTATTCCAGCATATGTTATACACAGCGGATGCCCTTCCAGCCGCAACCCAGTACTGGGCACCACCCATAATCTCTCGCATTCACACATGCACTCATACACTATGGCCAGTTTTGTTTACCCAATTTACTTATTGCGCATGTCTTTGGACTGTGGGGGAAACCCACACGAACATGGGGAGAACATGCAAACTCCACACACAAATGCCAACTGGCCCAGCCGGGACTTGAACCAGCAAACTTCTTTTTGTAAGGCAACAGTGCTAACCACTGAGCCACCGTGCCGCCCCATGTCAAATCAAGTCACCTTAATTTTATAACACGCTTTATACAGTACTGTCAAAGCAACTTTACAGTAAAAAACAAGCAATAATAGATAATCAATTTTTATGTTTCATTAATGGCGACACAGTGGTTAGCAAGTGGTTAGCATGGTTAGCTCACAGCATGAAGGTTGCTGGTCCCATGAAGTCCCGGCTGGACCATTATTATCAGTCTTATAATGATTCATCCATACATATTTTTCTCTATATATTTTCTTTTTGTTTTTCGCTCAGCTGTACACTACAACACACAAGATAGGATCTGTCACTATTCCTCTCTTATATTGTGACTTGATTTGATCTATATTTTGTTGTGTTTGCTCTCAGTTTCAGTTTCCAGGCACTATGTAATAAAATAAAACCTGTCAGAATGAAGGAGTTTTATTTTGTGTTCGACTGAATTTCTTATCTGTTGTATTCATTTGATTTATATTTAATTTCCTCTCCTTCCTCCCCATATAGGCAAGCGGAAGTCTGTACACTAATGAAACCTTTTTGTGTGAATCAGGTGTGCGTGTCAGTATTGCGAATCGTTTACGAATGCGTAAGAGTGTTCATCTGGTTAAATTTAGGTCCGTAAAGCAGAGCAGGGCTTCCCTTTAGCCCACCTGCTGCGCTTGAACAGGAACTTTGAATTTATAAGTCAAAAATAAACGAGAGCAGAGTAAAGCATGTGTCATTCAGCTCACAGTCTGCGACAACATTTGAAGTGGTCTTCACTTCACAAATCGAGCTCTAATTCAGGCACTGTGGACTGGTATTTGAGGTTTATGTTGAGATGTAGAGTAGATATCAGTGCCTCGGTGTGAAAATCACTGCAGCTATAAGAGTTTCGGTGAGTCTGAGAAGTCAGCTCACTTCCCAGCAACTCAAAGTGTTGGAGTGCAACAGAAAACTAACAAATACCTGTTGCTGGCTCTCTCTCTCTCTCTCTCTCTCTCTCTCTCTCTCTCTCTCTCTCTCCTTTTCTTTCTTCTCTCTGCCTCGCTTCTTTCTCTCACGCTCCTACCTTTTCTACTCACGCTCTAGTGAAAGGATTAATTGTCGTTTATGTTTTATTTCTTGTTCTCTTCATTTCTAGGGGTTTATTTTTAGGCCTGAAGTGTCTGGTTGCTAGGAGACGGTGTCCAAGAGAGAGGGAGGGAGAGGATGGAGAAAGCAAGGGAATGGAGGAGAGAGATTGTTTGCGTTGTGAAGGCTGAATTACAAACACGCTCACGCACTGAGTCAGCGCTGACGCACGCTCGCGCACGCACACACACACACCAACACACACTGTGCCTGTTGCTTGTTTTTTTTCTTTATTATCTTTATCACTCGGTGCTGTGAAATGTTTGTGTCATTTTGCTGTGACTCTTGTTGAAGTTTGCGACTCCCATCAGATGCGATTCAAAAGAGAGGAAAGTGACAAATGTTTTAGTGCAGATGCTCAGAGTCAGAATCTGTCCTTCACGCACTCACACACACTCGTGTGCACGCACATATACAGGAAGCAGAGATGTTGTTGTGGTGCAGAACAGTTGCTAACTTCCTGTACCGCAATCGTGACACATTCCAGGAAACACCCAGACACACCTACATGTGCGCACACATGCACAAATATGTTCACACACTTTACAGTAACTCTCTAGTGTGTTTAACCCTAAACCTCCTGCAGTCAGCCACAGCATATGCTCTGTGACAGGGATGATATAACTTGTCACCTGTCAATGGCACATCAGATGCTTGCACAACTTGGCTCATAGTCTTCATGCTGCACTCTTTGACAATCTTACACAAACACTCACACGCTCTGTGTCAAGGTGGGAGGGTTGAACTCTCATTTTCTCACCTACCTGTTGGAACATTAACACTAACTGAAGAGAGACTGTGTAAGCGTGTAACTGTACTTGTGAGGGTCAAATTTTGCCCTCGCGAATATAGTGAATCTTGCAGAGAATGGACTTGTTAGAACATTTGAAGTGGTCTTCACTCTTTAAATAATATTTACAAATCATGTTTGGCTGTACATCTAGTAATGTCAACAATGTTTGTGTGAGGATTAACTAAATTTTTGTTGCCAATTGCATGCGGGTGAGTAAATAATAACTGAATTTAAAATATTTGGTTAAACTATCCCTTAGTTGCAGGATGTAGTAAACGTATGAGAGGTCTTCTCTAATATTGTTTCAGAATTTTGTGTGTGTGTGTGAGAGAGAGAGTGATTGGAAAAAGTGGAAATCACATGTAAGTGTTTGACTGCTAGAGTGTGAGAAGTTGGAGATGGCAATTTAAATGAGAGTGTGAGTGATAGGGACGAGTGGCACTTGTCTAGGGTTTAAGCGAATAAGAGACACAGGAGGCTGCATTCTGAGATATGGGATGCTACACCCCTCCCATGTGTTAGCTACTATGTTTTGCTACTGGATATAGATATGTTTCACCAAAAATCAAAGTTCTAACACCCTAAAGGTGTAGACTTGTTAAATTAAGAGTTTTACACACCAGTCTGCTGTTGTAGGGTCTTGAATGTTACATTTACATGCCCTTAACCATGATGCTAAACATTGATTTACATGTCAGAACGACATCTTGGTGGTCCTTGGCCAATAGAAGCTGCTATGGCATCCAGACCTTCTGTCCTCAGTCTGAAGCTCTGGCTACGTGAGAATAAATAACAGCTTTAAATTTGGTCTGATGTCACAACAAGGATACTATAAGGATTTAGATGTTTGTGCCGTTTGGCTGTCTCCTATACCTCTTCATGTTTTTGCTGTTTGACACTATCAGAATCATGGAGCTCTGATTAAAGGGGTTAAGCAGGGACGGGTACTGGGTCCGCAAACAATCCTACACAAACCTTCACACGTTTTGAGGAGTAATGATATTGGTCTTGATCTGAACTTGGCAGTGCCTGATTATAATATGTTTTATTGTATTGAAAGATCAGTTTGGAGATTCTTCTACATGTATTTGGTGTTCAAATAATGACAGATTTTGTTTATGTTCAGATCAAACAACCTTTCCTGTAGTGTGTTTTTATGGTGGGCTTTCTGAGGAAGTAATTGTTTTCTTCACACAAACTGAGTGGAGGTGTTTTTAGCATCAAGAATTCAGAGACAATGCAAACTCTTGGTATTTTAATTGCACACCTCTCCACCCTCTTGCTACTAGTTACTGTTACAGAAGAAAGTTACAGTGAAATAGTTCAAGTGTGAAAGCTCTTAACTTTGTGTTAATCCTTTCATTTGCTCTCTCATTCGGTCACTCCCTCTCCCCCTCTCTTGCTCTCTGTTGTAAAACAATAACCCCAGTGTGTTTGTGTCTATTTTTGGAGCTTGAAGGCCACCACTAACCCCCTGGTCTTATATCAGAGTTCTTCAAGGCACATCATAAAACGGCTCTTGTGTGTGCAAGTGTTTACAGACAGTTACATTCCACACTCTTCATATGCACATTCATCAGTGATACATACTTTATCTCTTAATCAGCCATATGGTTTCACTCTGCTCACAAAACAACTCCAATTCAATATTTTATTTTAGTTATTTGCTTATGATTTGTATCTAGTAAACTTTTATTCTAGCAACAGATTGCCAGTTCTGCTCTTACATTTTATTTAACATTTTTACATTTTTATAACACTTAATACTTTTAATAAGATCCATGATCATTTCAATCTGAATTCAACAGTTCATTTTTGGATTGATTTTGTGATCCAGGCATAATGTAATGCAGGCTTTGCAAAAAGCATGCAAGAGTTGAAACTATACATAAACTTGTAAGCTTGTGTGTGAGAACTGGAGCAGAGCTCATTTCACAGGCAAAGGGGGCAATTCAGATGCAGAAGCAAAGCAGAATGTTATTTATGAGGCTCAGAGAGACTATAAAATTCTTTAAAAAAAAAAAACTAGAATATTTTTCTTATTCTAAGCATATTAAGCATATTACATTATTTCTTATTATTTATTATGCCTTATTATTTATTGTAATAAAGTCGTAAATAAACACTGTTGTTTGGGATGTCTAAAAGGCACTAAGATAAAACCTGAAGATACTTTAAGCGAACTGGTATTTTGTACAAAATTAAGGCAAAATAGAGTTTGTTTTAGTTCATTTCACTAGTTCGAAACTGCTTGCCAATGTAAACTTTCTGGAAAAGTTGGTAAGCAGCCATTGATTTATAACGATGATGTTATAGGTAAGTGTGTGCTGGACCTTGGCCGTCTTAAACATGGAAATCTTCAGTTTTATTTCTTGTTTCTATTCAGTTAGTTGAGGTTAGACGTACATGAGTAAAAACAAACACACCAGAGAATTGATTTATAATAGAGATTTGAAGTTATTCCAATTGAAAGCAGAACCAAAACTATTTTTGAAAAACATATGGCATGAAAACATTGCTATAATCAGATGCTTTCTTAACTACTGTTTTCACATCACTGTCTTTTTTGTTGTTTATTTTGGTATTGAGAGGAACGAGAAAAGCGTGCTTTAACATATGTAAATATCATCTATATGCCATCGTTTGGATTTTCACTATGGTACATCACTCATAAATTGCTACATGATCAATTGAAGGTGATCCTCATGCTCATTTTGACAGTAAAGCCAGCCTTGTAGCCATAATTCACTAACAAGTTACATAAAAATGGTGGATGATTCAATTGTTGCGATCCTGAAATTGGAGATAATCATTCTGGTATTTGACAGCTGTTAGCGTCACTTCTTAGTGAACTATGGCGCTATGTTGCTGTACATATGTAAACATGTAGAAAATAGCACATTTAATAACATGTTTTTTTTTCCCCCAAACTCAGCTCAACTTCAGTCAAGTGTTTGAAATAAATCATTCTATGGTTGTTTAATAGTCATGTTGAATCAATACAAGCAGTTAAATCCTCTTCTCTGCTTGATTTCTTGTGTCTCTTCTTTATGGTGTGTTTGGAGTTTCTGCGTGAGAGTGCCCGCTGGCCTTTGGAGGAGATTTACTAAAGATCAGAGAGCTGTGTTTAACTGACAAGATGTGCATGAGAATCGCAGATTTTGATTTCATTTTGATGCAGTGAGCATATCAGGGCATTTGGTATATTATCAGAATGCGTGTGTGCGAAGAGATTGGTGTCAACATGCTTATCCACACACACACACAAACACACACACATAGATTCACTCCATGGCCTCAAGACATGCACTTTGAATACCAGCTTAGTGCTATATTCAGCTTTCACGCTCACCTGTTAGTGTTAAACCACTGATGCTCTGTCTCCTTTTCCTTCACACTGAGTTATTTTCAATCAGTTTACATGCACACATTTGCTCTGCTCACAGTCTCAGCAGAGGTGTGAAATGACCAGCGAACAGTCACAGGTCCAGTGTACATAACATAAAGATCTACTGCCACTGAAATTTTATTTTTTTCAAGTTTCAAGCAGCTTATTTTGTTTAGTCCAGTTGGAAATAGAAGAAAGGTTTTTGGAGACTGGCAAAGAATATCCTTCTTAAATGTAATGAATTTGATTTATCTATCAATTCTCTTTCCCCCCCCCCAAAAACTCTCCCTCTGTTGGCAGCTCCCTTCTGAGAAGAGAGGAGACAGAGGAAAAGCTGTCTTTGTTTTGCTTTTTTTCCCCAGCCAACAGCTGAATCCCTCCTCTGTGCTGTCTGACAGAAACTCCTTCAGAACTTTCAAAGTTATTTCGAGTCTCTCTCACTATCACTCTGTCTCGTCCGCTCATGAAATTTCAATTTCAAAAGAACTTCACGGGCATGTTGGTTTTGCATACAGATTTCTAAACAGTCAACACACAAAGTGTTGAAAAAACAAACAAACAATGCAGAACATGTTCAAGGTAATAAAATAAATTTATATTATTATTCAAAAGTTTGGAGTCAGTTTTTGTTTAGTTTTTTTGGTCCAAATTCTCTCAAAAGAAACACTGTATATCGAGAGCTGATCATTTTGCTGTTCACCAGCATTTTTTGGGAAACTTAAATGAGATAGTGACGTTGTAAAGATGCATTATCCTTAAGTCAGTGAAAACTATTAGGCTGCCAGGTCAGTTGGGTTAGTCGGATAGATTAGTATCTGAGATGGTATCTGATAGATAAGTAGAGATTTGATTTATTTATTTTAAACAAAATATCTTACACTTAAAACAGTTCTTCAAGCCTATTATTCTAATAAACAAAAATAAGATAATAAAACTACACTGATGCAGAAACAATGAATGTTAATACTGTAATAATAGTGTCTATGTTGGGTCTATATAGGGTCTTTTTCTTTTCTTTAATTTTGCCAAATAAGCTTGAGCAGTTTTCAAATGTATGTATGGCTAAATCCACACAGCAACTATTGTGTTTTGTCTTTTATTATTTTGCAGATTTAAAAGTATAAAAAAAGTTGTAGAAGTTTCACAACATGTTGTGCACGTATTGTTTCAAGAAATGTCAGAGCTGCAGGACACGATAAAATCAAAGAAGAATGCAATGAGCATGTGCACAAAGTTCACTGAGTACAGACTAAGGCGACATTGCAGTCCAAATTCTTATGCCCTTCTGTCGCTAACTTCTCTTCATCTTGTTGACTCGTATGTACTGTATGTTACAGATTACATTACACACGTGTCTACTACCTGCAAAACATCTGAAATGGGTTTAAATGGAATACCCAAGACAATATTAAACTTTTGCAGATTGACCAAAATCCATTCTGTACTAAAAGGAGACAACGGAGCCGCCAAACTATACCCAACTATACTGTGGGTTTGTGTTAGAATCAGAACTGGTAACAGAACATTGGACTTTTACATTTTTTTTGCAAACTAATCTTGCACTTTACAATGGCTAAGTTTAAATCCCACCTGGCTAACACGTTTCAACTACACATGCCTTAATGTTTAAGAATTATGTCAGCAGTTGGAGAGGAGCTGTGTAGTGTAGCGGTCTCAACTATGTCTCAAAGTGGTCAATTTCAACACATTTCATTGAGACCCAGTTCACACCGGTGTTTCGTGTCATCGACTTTGACCGGATTGACTTAGACATCTTAATACCAGATGTGAACAGGCCCTATCACTACGCTGATGCAAAACCAATGAATGAGATAATAGTATACAGATGAGAGCACGGCCTGCTATCTGATAGTGTGCAGCTTTGGCTCAGACAGACGCGTGTCTGCTTTCCTCCAGTAACTTCCCACATTTGATCTCTCCCAGACATTTCAGGAAAATGTGGAACGAGGTCTTGAAATGTATTACATAGTGTGAAAGTGTGTCACTCTCTCTTTCTTTCAGTCTCTTTCCGTACGAACACATCAGTACGCCAGTTTCCTCGGATGTTCTGAATTCTTTAAATACTTCCTATGTAAAGACTAAAGTGCAGGAGTGCCTGCGAGATTTACATTCTTGAGTGCAATCGATGCCTGAGAGAGAGAGAGAGAGAGAGAGAGAGAGAGAGAGAGAGAGA
>CAIGQW010015785.1:0-13330 GCA_903798125.1 Danio choprae
AAAGTTCTGTTGTGAAACACACTATTGGGCACACATGTCATATCTAATCTGCTTCTACTACATCATAAACTACATGGTGCAGGTGATTGGTTGGTGTTGCTTCAACAGCCAATGAGCTTACTCCTCAACATTTAAATGCCTCAGTTTTGTTTGGGCTAGTTATGGGCAGCGCGTTTTTGGATCCCTCCTCCCCCCCAGCTCCACCTGTGTATAAACCTGCTATGAGAGGTTGCATATATATTATGTTTGCAGCAGCAGTGTGTTATAATCTCAGACATTCATTCATTCATTTTCTTTTCAGCTTAGTCCCTTTTAATCTCAGACATCAAATCTGCAAATATGCTGGCAGCAGCAAGTCTCGATTTTTGTTCTGTGGCAATAATTAAGGAGCAGAATTAATTCACAAAACATTAACTCACAAAACAACAGCATTTCAGAAAGCAAACATTAAGCTCACAACACAACAGAAATACTCCCGACCACTAGATGGCAGTGGAACATTGATTACTTCTTGCTGGTTGAAGTTACAGACCAAAACAACGATTACTTCTAGATGCAGCAAGAAATTTGTCACAATACATTCGTACCAAGGAGCAAGAAGTGGATTTTACCTCATCTGCAATGTCCACGAAATGAACGAATACTCGTGAGAGTACTGTGAACCTGTTTGTGGACCGACTGCCACCTAGTGGTTGTTAGCATTTCAGTTGTGTTGTGAGCTTAATATTTGCTTTTTTAAATGTTGCATTGTGATCTTAATATTGTTGTGTTGTGAGATTGTTTGCTTTTTGAAGTGTCATTGTGCTGGGATCTTATTGTCGTTTTGTTATTTCATAATCACTTCGAACCATTTCGAAATGTCAATGTTTGCAGTGGGGGAACTATTTAACAATTCAGCAAGTGTCTATAGAGTTTATAGACACTTAAAACAATCTTAAGGCCTTAAAATCATCTCAGATCAGTTTTATATATTTGACACTGAGACATCCTCTGTCTACTCCAGTACATCTCAACACTTTCACAGGGTTCCGGAACAATTCATGTGTGGAAATGAAGCCTTCATTCACAACTGGAGCTCAATGAATCTTGACATTGCCATCCTGGAATACTAATATGATATACAGTTGAAGTCAGAATTATTAGCCCTCGTCTGATTTTTCTTTTTCAAATATTTCCCAAATGATGAGCAAGGAATTTTTCACAGTATTTCCTATAATATTTTTTCTTCTGGAGAAAGTCTTATTTGTTTTATTTCGGCTAGAATAAAAGCAGTTTTTAATAAAAAAAAAACAATATTAAGCTTTTTTTTTTTTTCGGTTGTCTAGAGAACAAACCATTGTTATACAATGATTTGCCTAATTACACTAACTTTCCTAATTAACTTAATGAACCTAGTTAAGCTTTTAAATTAAACTTTATGCTGAATACTAGCATCTTGAAAAATATCTAGTAAACTATTATGTACTGTCATCATGGCAAAGATAAAATAAATCAGGTATTAGAAATTAGTTCAATAAAATTATTACGTATAGAATGTGTTGAAATTTTCTTTCCGTTAAACAGAAATTGGGGCAAAAAATATACAGGGGGCTAATAACTCAGGAGGGCTAATAATTCTCACTTCAACTGTACGTCTTCTGACATGGTTGTTTAATAGATGCTACACATGGTAATAAAGAATTGTTGTGAAACATACAACAAGTCAGAAACATATTAATTACTGCAAAAACTATCCCGACATATACTAGTAGTCAGAGTGTTTGGTTGCTTTTTTTTTGTTGTTGTTGTTGTTGTTGTTGTTGTTGTTGTTGTTGTTGATTTTTTGGCCTTTGTTTATTAATACTTTACTATATTATACTATACTATTAACCAACAAAACAGAATTCCCCCAAGGCCTCATACATGACATCTCACATTCCATATAATGCAAGGAGAACAACATACAGCGGAGCGAATGAAGCAGCAGTAGCGTGAGTTATTTATGCCAACACTGGCCTGTGCAACCGATAAAACCCACAAAACCCTAAAGGCGTGAATAAATCAATCTACTGTTGTAAAGACAATGCCAAATATTACACCTACTCTGCAGTAAAGACACTTGCATAGTTACTTAACTGACTGTGTGAACTCCTGTGTTTATAAATGCGATTCAATTGTGTGTCTTTATACTGCATTGATATGAAATGCATATTTGGCCAAATGTGATAAGTAAAAAACTAATCTGCTAGCCCGTAGGAAACAATAAATACTATTTGGTCGTCTCTGAGAGCTGAGAAAGTTGGAATGAGATTAAAGATTAATCTTCTCCGTCCCCGCTGAAGCTCCTTTGCCAAAAATACAGAGGAGAAGATAGTAAATTCTGAACTTGTTTTGAGAACACAAATCCTGAGGAACTCCTTTCTTGTTTCTTTTTATTGTTTTTTAATGGTGTGAAGAGAACTAAAGATCATGTCTAGCTATAATAAAACCTTGTAAATTAAACGGTACTCTAATTATTAGGTGTATTTGACAATAAAATAGCTGAATTTATGTAAGACAGTTCAATAAGTTGTGTACAATAAACAAAACTGACCTACACATTATTTTCTCCAAGCTATTTTAATATTATTGAGTTTTTGTTGATACATTAAACTAGATTGCAAACGTTTTAATCTTTTATGATTTAATTTTAATTTGAAGGGACAGGTCATCCAAAAAAAAAAAAAGGAAAATTGACTTACTATTTACTCTCCCTCAAGTGGTTATAAACCTTTCATTCATTTTCCTTCGGCTTAGTCTCTATTTCAGAGGTCGCCACAGTAGAATGAACCACCAACTATTCCGGTGTATGTTTTGCGCAGCAGATGCCCTTCCAGCCGCAACCCAGTACTGGGAAACACCCATACACACTCAATCACACACACTCATACACTACGGCCAAGTTAGTTTATTCAATTCACCTATAGCGCATGTCTTTGAATTGTGGGGAAAACCGGAGCACCCGGAGGAAACCCACGCAAACACGGGGAGAAAATGCAAACTCCACACAAAAACACCTCCTGGCCCAGCCGGGACTCGAATCAGTGACCTTCTTGTTGTGAGGCGACAGTGCTAACCACTGAGCCTTTGCTATCACTCAAGAATTGAACAAGCCACTCAACCAGCAGTGAACAGGACAGATTTGCAGGGTGTTTTTGTAAAAAGGCAGGACAAGTTGACCCTGCTATTCCCGACTGAAGGGTTTTCAGCTTGTCATTAGTGTCGCACCAGGGATTCTTCATTCATTTAATAAAATACAATGCAACGCACATTCACAAATAAATTATTTAGTTCTTTCTGGTGAATCAAAAACATTTAAGGATACTTTTTTTCTTTTCCATCATTCAAACATAATATTTGATCTTGTTTCACGGTGGCTTGGTGGATAGCACTGTCATCTCACAGCAAGATGGGTGCTGGTTCAAGTCCCGGCTGGGCCAGTTAGCATTTCTGTGGAGTTTGCATGTTATCCCCGTGTTGGCGTGGGTTCCCTCTGGGTGCTCCGGCTTCCCCCACAGTCCAAAGACATGCGCTATAGGTGAATTGAATAAACTAAATTGTCCGTAGTGTATGAGTGTGTGTGCGTGTGTGTGTGTGTATATGAGTATGTATGGGTGTTTCCCAATACTGAGTTGCAGCTGGAAGGGCATCCACTGCGTGAAACATATGCTGGAATAGTTGGTGGTTCATTCCGCTATGGCGACCTCTGAAATAGAGACTAAGCTGAAGGTAAATGAACGAATCAATGTGTTTTTACATGTAGTTTTGACATCAAGATGCCAGCTGGGAAACACACAGACATGAGAAAGAAAGCGAGAGTTGCCATCGGTGGCCACAGTTTGCCAGCTCAGCCTTCAGATCCTCTGCCGATTCTCCGCAATGGCCAAAGAGGAGCTGGAGATGAAAGACTCAAACAAGAAGAGGCAGTCAAATATTTATGAAAGCGTGCAGACAAGAGAGAGAACGAGGAGCCGTCAAGGTGTTTGATGGATGTAATGGAGTCCATTTAAGAAGCAGTAGGTGCGAGGCTGATTCCCTGGAGGCAGACAGACAGCCAGTTTGATATGATAATGCACCTCGTGCCAGTTCTGTGCACCATATGCCCGTGCTTTCATTGGGGAGATGAGTGCAGATGGTCGGCCTTGCTGCTAATAAGGGGAATAGAGCAACACTAATGACAAGCCCACTGAAAACACCTTCAGTCTGGAACAACTGGAGCAGGGTCAACTTGTCCTGCCTTCTTCCAAAAACATTCCGCAAAATCTGTCTTGTTCACTGCAGGATGAGTTGCTCCGTTATTTAATAATATAGCATGTAAAAGTTCAATCTACATTGTAAAAATATGCTGTAGAAATAAAGATGAACTGAAAGATGAATACAGTTGAACTCAAAATAATTAGCCCTCCTGTGAATTTTCTTTCAAATATTTTTCAAATGATGTTTAACGGAGCAAGGAATTTTTCACAGTATTTCCTATAATATTTTCCTTATTTTATTTTGGCTAGGATAAAAGCAATATTATTAGCCCCCTTAAGCAATTTTTTTTTCCGATTGTCTACAGAACAAACCATTGTTATACAATGATTTGCCATGGCAAAGATTAAAGAAATGAGTTATTAAAACTATTATGTTTAGAAATGTGTTGAACAAAATATTTCCGTTAAACAGAAATTGGGGGAAAATATGCATAGGGGTTAATAATTCAGGAGGCCTAATTATTCTGACTTCAACTGTACACTTTTACATGCAAAAATAATAAAGTGAGTGAAATGTCTGGATATAATGTGATTGAACATTTTATTATGTATTATATATACCTGTACACAGACACTCATACACTACGGGCAATTTAGTTCACGCAATTCACCTATAGCGCATGTCTTTGGACTGTGGGGGAAACCGGAACACCCGGAGGAAACCCACGCCAACACGGGGAGAACATGCAAACCCCATACAGAAATGCCAAATGGCCTAGCCGGGACTCGAACCAGCGACCTTCTTGCTGTGAGATGACAGTGCTAACCACTGAGCCACTGTGAAACAAGATCAAAATATTATGTTTGAATGATGAAAAAGACAGAAGTATCCATTTTTGATTCACCAGAAAGAACTAAATTATTTATTTGTGAATGTGCGTTGCATTGTATTTTATTAAACGGATGAAGAATCCCTGGTGCGACACTAATGACAAGCTGAAAACACCTTCAGTCGGGAATAGCAGGGTCAACTTGTCCTGCCTTTTTTCAAAAACACCCTGCAAATCTGTCCTGTTCACTGCTGGTTGAGTGGTTTGTTCAATTCATGAGTAATAGCAAAGGCACTGCATGGTTTATTCCCAAAATAATACAAAAACAGGTAAAAAAAAAAGGAAGTGTTTTTTTGGTGTTTATACCACGCCAGGCTAGAAACCATTCTTCGAAATTGTGGATATTATATATTTGAATGATGAAAAAACTAAAGAAAAATCACTGTTTGTTTTGGTTTTCTTAAAGGTACCGGCTCATCATCTGTTCATTGTTGTTCTATATTTTTGATTCATAATAATTGGCTGATAAGATAATTGGCTGATAAGAGTCTCGGGATTATAAATCCACATTGGTTGCACTGCATTTGGTTCATGAATTGACATTGGTGTGTGCTACATGTATTGATTCTCCAAAAAAAAAGAATCAACTCTCAAGAATCATTTGTTCATGAATTGGAACTTTATTGATTCTGTAACACATAAATATATAACTGGTCAATAACAGTCATTTGTTCACGAATTTGTTTAGTACTCGGTTTCGCCAATACCATGAGTTTAGGTATCGGAATCAGTATCAGGATAGGAAAAAGTGTTTCAGAACTTCCCTACTTCCAGCCACAACTCAACGCTGCAAAACACCCACACACTCTCTCTGTCACAAACGCTCACTCCACACATGAAGGCACAGGAACACGGGATTATCAAAATACACAAATTTATTTACAAACATTCACTTCAAGGGTACTGGAAACACAGGAGACTCGGGAAAGACATGGGGTGCAGAGGACAATGACGTTCAGACAATACAATACCGGACAACGAAGGAAACAAACCAAGGGGTATAACTACACAAGGAACATTATAGAACGGATTACATACAGGGGAGGAACACAGGTGAAACTAATGAACATGGGAAACGGCGGGAAACAGAACAAAGGAATCACATGACATCAACACAGAACAGACACCTGACACTCTCATTCACACACACTCATACACTAAGTCCAATTTTTGTTAACCCAATTACCACGTTTTTGGACTGTGGGGGAAACTGTAGCATCCGGAGGAAACTCACCCCCAAACATGAGAAAAAAAATGATTAATTGGATTTACTTAATTGCTTTAAGGTAAAAGTGGTTGCAAACAATTAATATGTGCTGAATTAAAACAAACAAGTGAAGTTGAACATTACTAAATGTTATTTGTTTGTTTAAATTCAATGCATATAATTTCTTTGCAGCCACTTACCTTGACAAAAAAAGAAGAAGTGTAAATTCAATGAATCATTTTTTTCAGTGTAAACAGAAAGACCCATTGGCCCAGCCGGTCTCGAACCAGTGACCTTCTTGCTTTGAGGCTAACCACTGAGCCACTGTGCCGCCCCTGCAAGTACAACTTCCAGTTCATGCTTACTTTAAAGATACAGAGGCTCAGTATCTCCTTTGAAATCGATGAGGTCAGAGGACAGGACAGTACTGATGGACAGTTGAAAACCTCAGGGTATCTGTCCTGTTCATCTCTGCTGATATTTCCATGCTTGTTTTCTCGCTGTCAGTGGCCATCTGCCGTGCCAAAAGTGTAAGCAGTGTTAAGCGATGGCAGTGTGGCAGAGCTGTGGGGAACACTGGGTAAAGATTCTGTCTCTCTGACTGCCTTACAGTAAACATCTCAACACGCAGCCTTTAACATCTGCAAGAACATTGATTTCCCATGCAAAAATCTGCAGGATAACTAATCTGTGCAATGAGCAAGAGAGAACTACATTTGTTGTCATCAAATGTTCCAGATTAGTAAAAAACAAAAACTGTGAATAAAAACAACAATTCTGCTGAAAACTGATAAGCAGCTCTTTTTATCAAACAGGACCCAACTAACATAATAAAACAAAATTTGCATGACAATCCACTGAGAACACTTATCGATGTCTGCGCTGCTGTTTTCCCTTCAAAATGATGTCACTTGCTGGAGGATGAGGACCAAGAAAAAAACTGAAATAGTACTGACAAGAAAATATAAATAGTTTGAAGCATCTCAAGTAGAGTCGGCATGAATAATTGCCTAAACTGCCTTTTTTTAAAAGCTTCTATGGTATATTTACGCAATTATGATGGCTGGGATTAAACAAACGTACACTTGTAAAAGTGATTACTTTTAAAAAGGTGAGTAAACCAGTTGCCTTAAAGGCAAAAAGTTACCTTCCTTTTTAAATAAACTGAGTAAACCCATTGTAACTTGGAACTGTTTAGTTTAACTTAATTTTTATAACTATACGCATAGTCCATTTAATAATTTTAAGGCAACAGGTTGAATCGAAAATTAAACTAAAGTCAATTAATCGCTTTAAAAGCAATTGGTTTACTCACTTTTTAAAAGTGAAGTCAACTAATCGATTTATACAGTGTATATGCTAATTTGGTTATCAAGAAACGTTCATTATTAAAATAATTGCTTCATTAATTACTTAATGTTTTTTAAATGAAAACCACAATACATTTCATCTGTATGAGCAGATTAATTCCCCCAAAATGCTATAAATGAATTCATTAAGCTGAATAAATGACAATAATAATATAGATATGAATTACAGCATTTAAAACGCTATAGAATATAGAATATGTATTTCTGTACATGCAATCAAAAAAAGTTTTTCTTTTTCATGGACAAAAGCGGAAAAGCAAAATTCAAAAATGATTTGATTTTTATTTTTTATTTTGAACAACAAAAAATAAAATTACCAGAAAACAAAAACGAATAAAGGAAAATTCTTTTTTTTCACTTAATAATGTTATAAAAGGTATTTTTCTTGTGGCCTATCTGGTTTTGGAATATAAAAAACAAGCCTTTATTCATTTTTGTTTTCTGGTAATTACATTTTTTGTTTTTGAAATAAAAAAAAAATTAAATCAAATCATTTTTGAATTTTGCTTTTCCGTTTTTGTCCATGGAAAAGAAAAACTCAATTTCAATATTTGTTTTTGAATACTAAAACAAAAATCAAAAAACGGCTTATTTTTCAATATCCATTTCTAAAATGAAAAGCCAATGACCAAAAGATACACGGACCGTGTATATACACTGTTAGACATTTTATTGTATTTTTGCAGTAACTTACTAGCAGCACTGTTGCCAGCTAGTAACCATAACTGCCTCTTTACAGTAACTTACATGTAAACGTGTTTTACAGTAGCAGGGTCCTACCACAATTTCATTTTACAGTAAAATATCCTTATCGCAACTTCTTTTTATGGTAAAATGCTGATTAAGTATGATGATTTTTACAGTACTTTTACTGTCATTTATTTAATTTTACACCAGCAGTACAAAACTTTTACTTTTAGTATTTACTATTGAATTTAGTAAATTCCAAACAAGTGACTAACTGATTCATTAACTGTCTCATTTTTGTCTTCACCTACAGTATCCATACTTGATAACTTTGATTATGTTGTAATCACCAGCGGTGTTTTCTCCTCTGGAGATTACTTTCGGTATTCCTAACGAACTACAACTCCCAGAACTAATTGCACTCAGCTGACAATAATCCTGACACTCACACCCAGCTGTAGCTCATCTTCACTGATTGCTTGTTTTCCGTGTTCCGATTCTTTGCCAGACCTTTTGCCTGTATTTTTGACTTTGTATTTTGGATTACTTTTATGCTACTGTATGCTCCTGTTTTTGACCATTGCCTGCATCGTCTTCTCCTTAATAAATTGCATGTGGATCCCCATGTCTGTTATCAGCGCTCAATCGTTACAGATTACAGTAGAATATCGCAAATACCTAATAAGCCATAAATTACTGTAAAAGTTTTAAAATGACCCACAATGCAGTGCATATTACAGTAGTGAACTGTAAAGAATGTATGTGGTATTTTAATGGGCTTTTTTGCAGTAAATAACTGTAAAATTGTCGCAAAGTCTAACAGTGTATTCAACAATTACTGAACATATAGTACCATACCTGAGAAAAGAAAATGCATTTCTTTAATTATAGGGTTTCCACACACATGAAGTATATACACAAGTATAAGGAAACTCTAATAATCAAGATCATGGCCTAAAAATGATGATGCAGAAATTTTATTTAAATTAATTAAATAAGAAACAGCTCTTTTCCTTTTGCTGAAACACATACTAATACATGAAGCAGTTCTGATAGTCTATTGATTATGTTGTTTAAAACACACCTACTCACCAATCAGCATCAAGAACTGGAACCGTTCATTACAATAATGATCAAAACACAGTATATTATGACCTATATAAAGTTTATAAGCGCTAACTGCATCCACTGACACATTTTAAAGCCAAAGTGCATGTTGCAGGTCGGTATTATACTTAATCAACTGAGAATCAAACTCCTCGCACAGTAATGCAATTTAGCTCTTCACAAACCCTCTTATGTGTTTGTGCTCCAACTGTTTGGATATGCAGCCAAAAGCAACTGGCACCGCAGGGTTTTAATGCGCACAAGCAAGATATCAAATGTGTGAGCTGAAAACCTTGCTGTAATGCTTCCAGCTACAGATTCTACGATGAAACGGCATTTTTAGTTTGTGAATAAAGCAAAAAACCAACCAGCATCCCTGTGGTGCAGAATGTTACAGCGCTAGTCCTCTATCGCACCCAGTCAGAGGTAAGACATGTGAAAAGACTGACATGATGAGAGAGCTTTTTGCATTGTGTTTTGCAACACTGATTTTTAAAAATGTAGATCATTCTCTCAATGCAAAAAAAACGTTTCTCATATACTCTTAATATAACAAAGCAGGATATTAAACTACACAGATTTAAAGGAACACTCCAATTTTTTTGAAAATAGGCTAGTTTTACAGGCTAATTTTTACAGTTGAGTTTTGCCATTTTTTAATCCATTCAGCTGATCTCTAGCTCTGGCAGGGGCACTTTTAGCTTAGCTTAGCATAAATCATTGAATGGGATTAGACCATTAGCATCTCGAAAACATTTTTGGTCATTTTCTTATTTAAAGCTTGACTGTTCTGTAGTTACATCATTTACTACAACAGACAGAAAACGAAAAGTTGTGTATGGTATAGCAGCAAAGTTCCTTGATTATTGCGTCAGAACGAGAGTATAGTTTCTAGCCATATTAGCGTAGAAAATAGCAACTTTTCATTTTCAGTCCGTCTTAGTACATGATGTAACTACAGAAGAGTTAAGCTCTAAATATCTGAACTCTGATCATTTTTGAGCAAGATGCTAATGGTCTAATCCGACTTAATGATTTATGCTAAGCTAAGCTAAAAGTGCTCCCTGTTCAAAAACGATGGGTTCAAAAATGATAAAACTCAACTGTTTAACTCTAGGAGACTTTTATAAAATGTTTTTTTTTTTTTATAGTGTTCCTTATGATTTTTGAATGTTTTTGAAAGAATCTCTTATGCTTCTCAATTAAAAACATTCATTCATTCATTCATTCATTCATTTTCATTTCGGCTTAGTCCCTTTATTAATCTGGGGACGCCACAGCGGAATGAACCGCCAACTTATCCAGCATATATTTTACGCAGCGGATGCCCTTCCAGCTGCAACCCATCTCTGGGAAACATCCATACACACCCATTCACACTCATACACTATGGACAATTTAGTCTACCCAATTCACCTATACCGCATGTCTTTGGACTTGTGGGGGAAACCGGAGCACCCGGAGGAAACCCACGCCAACACAGGGAGAACCTGCAAACTCCACACAGAAACGCCAACTGACCCAGCCGAGGTTCGAACCAGCAACCTTCTTGCTGTGAGGCGAACGTGCTACCCACTGCGCCACTGTGAGGCCTCAATTACAGTGATATTGTAATATTTTAAAGTGAATCCGTTCGTGTGGTGCGAACACTTTTAGCTTAGCTTACAGCATAATTTATTGAACCAGATTAGACCATTAGCATCTCGCTCAAAACATTTTTAAAAGAGACTTTTGATCATTTTCTTTATTTAAAGCTTGATTCATCTTTAGTTACATTGTTTACAATGTTAAGTATGGTATGGCAGCAAAGTTCCTTGATTATAACGCCAAAATGAGAGTTCCTAGCCATATCAGCATAGAAATTAGCAACTTTTAATTTCCAGTCGGTCTTAAACACGATGCAACTACAGAAGTTAAGTTTTTCAATAGGAAATCTGAACTCTGGTCATTTTTTAAGCAAGATGCTAATGGTCTAATCCAATTCAATGCTTTATGCTAAGCTAAGCTAAAAATGCTCCCACCAGACCCAGAGATTGGCTGAATGGGTTCAAAAATGATAAAACTCAACTGTTTAACTCTAGGGGACTAGTAAAATGAGCTTATTTCACACAAAAAAAGGGAAAAAAAGGTAATGTTCGTTTTGCTTTTTGAATGTTTTCTCTTAAAATCTCTTATCTTTCTCAGGACTGTATTGTTTTGATAAATTAAGAACAGTGATATTGTAGTATGTATTAAAGTAAAAAGCCCTGTGTGTGAAGCCATGTCCACATTTGACGGTCAACTTGTCGTCAGTCACAGAAAAATAAATGAGTTTTCCAAGATACCTCAGCATGTTTTCTATTTACAAGATTCTACACGGTTAACATTTTCCTGTGGAATATACAGTAACTTCCTGGCAGCCAGTAACTTACTGTAAATCAATTACAGTAAAATAATTGTATCTACATTAAGCACCATTTATCTTGCTGTACATATATTTAGAGAATTGTATGTTTCTGTTTACTGTAAAATATACAGTAATTTCCACAGTGAAACTTTAAAATACAGTAACATACTGCATAACTGCCCTACAGTAAAATACAGTTCATAATACAGTTAAATACTGTGTAATTTACAAAAACTGTTAACAGTGTATACCAAAGAGATGTTTTAACCTTCACAGAATATATCTGCGTGTTTTTTTACAAGAATAAACTGGTTTTTTTTATGTTGTGTAAGCTAATGGCTTCATCTCAGTTGGCAAAATTATGGACTGAAATCTGCTGAAGTTAGATATTCACAGATGTTAATTCATATTCATGTGTATAACTGTGGTTGCAGATGCACTTTTCACTTGTTCTCAAGTGTTCACAGACCATCTCTGTCCACTCACAATATGGTGAATGTTTCACATATAGCAGCTAATTGAAACAGTGGCTAATGAGGCATCCGTGTGTCTGTTTATACTGGATGGTGCAAAAGTGGATGAAGATAAAGTGGTTGAAATCCTGGCTGAAAAATGCTATAGAAGTGCTATGGCTGCCATGTTTCCACAACAAAAGCATATAGCATCGAGTTGGTGAGGCTCTCTCAACTTGAAGCTTATCCAATTAGAGGCAAGATCGAGAATCATAAACACCAAACATATTTACGATTTGAGATCAAAGAGGCTCCAACTCGATCAGAAAAATAATGAAGTCAAATAATAATAATTGACAATTTGCAACAAGAGTCCAGGTTGCATGGTGGCGCAGTGAGTAGCACGATTGCCTCACAGCAAGAAGGTCGCTGGTTCGAGCCTCGGCTGGGTCAGTTGGCATTTCTGTGTGGAGTTTGCATGTTCTTCCCGTGTTCGCGTGGGTTTCCTCTGGGTGCTCCGGTTTCCCCCACAAGTCCAAAGACATGCGGTACAGGTGAATTTGGTAAGCTAAATTGTCCCTAGTGTATGTGTGTGAATGAGTGTGTATGGATGTTTCCCAGTGATGGGTTGCAGCTGGAAGGGCATCCGCTGAATAAAACATATGCTGGATAAGTTGGCGGTTCATTCCGCTGTGGCGACCCCAGATTAATAAAGGGACTAAGCCGAAAAAGAAAATGAATGAATAAACAATATTTAAAATGACAGTTAATTTCAATGTTAATGCCATCAGATTATACTGTTATCTTGAATTACATTTTATGTCATCCCTGACCTCTATAAGTAAATAATTTACACATTTTTACATTTTCATTCAACCACTTAGCTGACACTTTTAAATCACTTACAAATGAGGATAACATTAACAGAAGCAATCAAACCAACACAATAGCAACAATAAGTAAGAGCTGTGACAAGTCCCAGTTAGTGTTGTTTTAAGCAAAATATAACCCCCCCCC
>CAIGQW010015800.1:0-10076 GCA_903798125.1 Danio choprae
AATAATAATAATAATAATAATAATAATAATAATAATAATAATAATAACAATAAAATTAACTCTTTACATTTATATAGAGCTTTTCTGGATACTCAAAGTGCTTTACACATTTTTGATAGGAATCTCATCATCCATTATCAGTATATACTGTATATACTATAATATACTGTAGAGGGAATGAGCAAGTGAGTTACCATTTGCAATTATATCTGTCAGTCAAACAAAACAAGTTTTATCAGCTTATTTTGCAGTTTTTCGCATGTATTTGTGTGTGTTTATTTGTCAGACTCTCTTGGCATGGACGGCCTGCAGCCTCTGTCCTCAGACTCGGCCACGCTGGCCATGCAGCAGGCCATGCTGGGGGGAACCGACGACTCCATGGATGGCACAGAGGAGGAGGACGAGGAGGAGGAGGAAGACGAGGGACTCGACGAGGACGATGACGAAGAGGATGACGAAGAACATGAGGCAGGCAGACAGATGATCAGGCGAGATCTGGGCCTCAATCACAATGAAGGACTCGAATAAAGGATGAAAAATAGCATAACTGACTTAACTCTTACTCATCACCATGCAAAACATCTCAACGCCGCCCGAATGGCTCTCATTGGACACTAATGTATGTGCCATGGAGCACCCAATCAGAATGAAGGGGAGGAGCCTACCATTCTGGACTTCAAAATTGATGGAACATTGTATATTGGGCCGCTTTACACAACCGGTCATGCTACTCTCATGCATATAATCCATTTAAGCCTTACTTTCTTTAAATATGTCTCTTTGGTTCTCAGGTGTCTTAGCATGACATTAAGTCTACCCTCATATTGATAACCATGCAATGAGTGGATGTTTTAGGCATGTTTTTTTATTATTATTAGTTTTATTTTTTGTAGAGTTAACAAAAATATTCAGTCTTGGAAGTTAAACAGAAAAAAAAGAAAACAATCTAAATGCCTGACAGCACAATGTATGTACATTTGATAGTGATGCATTTTTTCCCCCTCAGACACTTCGTATTTATTTTGTAAACTGTCAGAAGGCAGTGGCACAATCAACAAAGGATGCCGTCTGCAAACGCATGTCGGGAGACTCAGAGTGCCAAGCATCTCTTCCATAGCGAGGAACAAAAAAAACTCTCTCCGAAATATGTTTGGACCTACAAATGACGTTTACTGAAGAACACTGCAGGAAAAACAAAAGACATATTTACAGGTGCGTATCACACCCTGAAACGCCCCTGCTTTATTTTATGTGAAGGACGAAACAAAACGAACAAAAAAAAACTGTGAAGATATTTCTGAGCTGTGTCTACGGATCTACAGAATCACCTGTTTCTGATATGTGATGTTTAGAGAAGACAGAGGGTGTTTCTGAATGTTATTACAGTTGGTCTTTGTGAAGTACATGTTTCTCATTATCCTTTTCTTGGTTGTTGTTTTTTTTTAAATGGTTCTTCCAGAGCAAGTGATGATAGGGGAGCGTTTTAATTATTTGTTTGTATACATTGTTGTCATAATCTATTGTGTTTCAGTAGGCCATTTTGATAATTAAAAACGATGACTTTAGTTGATCTCTTTGTCATTTTGAAACCTAATGAAGTGCTACTACAAATGAATACAAGGGAGTTAGTGTTAAATTGTGTTAGTGCTAAATTGGGGTCATTATCGATAACTTAAAAGGCCTGTGTGTAGAATCCAGTAAACTTTCTCATTAGTGACAACAGTGGTCATAAAGTGGACTACAGCAACAATCATTCACTGTACACACAATGTACACATAAGATAGTGATCATACTTAAAAGTATTAAAAAACTTATTTTTTTATTGTCTTTGGATGACAAATTATCTCAACATAAAACCATCTCTCCACAGGCTTTAAGTTTTCTTACAAGCTATTCACACATTGGCAATTCTAAAAAATATATACAGACATTGTTGAGGTGTATGATGAATAATACTTTACCAACATGCATTCCTAAATTCATATGTCACCCCATTTCACTTTAACTGAACAGAAATGACAATTGGCACGGTGGCTCAGTGGTTAGCATTGTTGCCTCACAGCAAGATGGTCACTGGTTCGAGTCCTGGCTGAGCCAATTTGCATTTCTGTGTGGAGTTTGCATTTTCTCCCCGTGTTGGCGTGGGTTTCCTCTAGGTCCTCCAGTTTCCCCCACTGTCCAAAGACATGCGCTATAGGTGAATTGAATAAACTAATTTGGCCATAGTGTATGAGTGTGTATGGGTGTTTCCCAGTAGTGGGTTACGGCTGGAAGAGCATCCGATGGGTAAAACATATGCCGGCATAGTTAGACCTTTAAAATAGAGACTAAGCTGAAGAAAAATGAATGAATGAATGAATATATATACCTGTAAGTCAAAATTAATTGCATCCAAAATAAAAGTTTGTTTTGACATACAGTATGTGTCTGTACTGTGTATATTAATTATGTATATATAAATACACAAATGTACATTTAGATATAAAATATTAATGTATATGATGCAACTTATATCTAAATTTATATATCTTTGTAACAAAATTGTTTTGTATAGGTTTGTTTCTATGCATGTGTGTGTATCACATACACATTATAAATATATATAATACACACACACACACATATATTATTTTAAAACAAACTTTTATTTTGGATGCGATTAATCACAATTAATCTTTGCCCCATACAAGTTATGCATCAAAGGTACAATACCAGAAATTACAATTGACAAAAAACAGCTCAAATTAAAACTTAAAACTAAAGTAAAAACTGTAGTATTATACACAATGCGCTGCTTTATGATAACAACACTGAACAAGTCTGGAAAATCTTTGATAAAATAAGTTTAAATCTAGATTTCAGTGTGTGTGTGTGTGAACATTGCATGTATATTTAACTAAATTCTTACTTTTACTAAAGATAAACACAAGGACCACAATAGTATTATACTGCCGGGAGTCATGTATTTTTGAAAACCATGTGGAATTTATTTATGCATGTTCTGCATGATTTAGATGTCCAGGCTAGGCATTATAATAGTGTCATAAATAATAAATAAGCATAATCTTAAGGAAGGAGTAATACAAAGTTTGCAGCATCAATATCTATAGACCCAAGGCTTGGAAAGTTAGGCTTGAATACTCCAGTCATGCTTTTTGTAACCTAAATAACTAACCTCTAGGGTAAAGTTCAGATTTATAACAATCTCTTGCTGTGAAACGGCATGATTTCCTGCAAGGACTGTTTTTAAACACTATTTAAGGCCACTGGAAACTACAGTCTCGACTGGTTTCCCATCTGTAAATATTTTTGGGTGGCTTCAGATGTTATAAAAACCCTTGCCATATGAGCAGACAACTTTTACTGGGTTTACATTCACATTGCCATTTCTACATGACATTTTTCAGCCTTTACGTGCACTGAAAAAAAATATTCATTGGAATTACACATATTTTTAAGGTAAGCGGTTGCAAACGACTTATATGAGCTGAATATAAAGAAACAAACTAAATTTAGTAACTTAATTTGCTTGTTTAAATTCAGCCCAAATAAATTGTTTGCAAGAACTTTCCTTTAAAAAATGTTGTAAATCCAATAAATCATATTTTTCAATGTGTACGAATGTTATGTTTAAAAGCTGCAGAAGATGTTTTAGCTATGAATGGGTTAAACTGCACTTTAAGGAGTTTTAAGCATCATAAAGGTCTGTATGCATCTGAAATAACAGCGTTTGTGGCAGTCCAGCACATGCACTCTTCAGCAAGGCTGTTCAGAGTATAAATAACACTGGAAATGACAGAGGCAAGAAAAGCCACATTGCCGGGTTCATTTGAAGTGGATTGGTGCCACTGGGCTGATGAGCATGTAGATCTGCAGGCCATCTCCACCCTCTCTCTCTCTCTTTCTCTGCGTTTTCTCCAGCAGGCCTCAAAAAAGTGCTCTCTAACTATTTTAATTACCTGAAACCAGCCCAGTACAGCCTCTCATTTTACTCAGACCTCCTCCAATATTTAAGATCCACGCCAGCACGCCTCAGCTCTACAGCTTCAGGACCAGTTTACTGCCGGATTGAGCCACCGTACAGTCCTCTGCTGGATAAGGAACTCAATAAGGTACTGTAAGAACAAATGTACACAAATAATATATTTTTATTTTTTAGTCATTCTAAACCATGATTTAACAAACGATCCTTGTATACTATTTACCATGTTTCATAATGTTTACCTTGAGTTAATTTAGTAGTATTCAAGGTTTTCGCAACACATTCTGTAAACATCAGGTTAACGTTCTTTAGCATTAGCATTTTTCTTACTTTAACTTTTTTGTTGCTGTTGTGTTAGCATATTTGATTGGACGATAAATAGTTTATTAAGTGCTCTTTTGCATATTAACTGAATCAGTGGCATTTGTTTGGCATAGTTGGTTTAAATGAGAGCTTTTCTTGCACTTGTTGAGCTTAAATAGTATAAATTATAACCTAAATATTCCCGACTGTACCACAACTGTAACTGTTCCCCACTCGTTTTCTGTTTGACCTCGATTTTTTCCCTCCCTCAAACTCCAACGATACAGAAAACGTAGGACTGTACAAACTTCGGTTTCAGATTGGTTGTTTGTTTGAAGCGTCTTTTCTAATGCCTTGACAAACCTACATTTAAAACGCGTTTAAAAACAGCACTGTGCTAACAATTAAACTATATTTGTATTACAGATCTTACACTGCACTCGTTTCAGTTTGAAGTTCAGTTTCTGTTTGTTTGAAGTGTTCTTTCAATTGCCACCAGGTACTAGTGTGAAACGTACGGTTAAAACGCATTTAAAAGACAATAACAATGTGCAGTAAAAGAGTTATGCTTTTTCTTCGAGTTTCACACTGCACTCGTTTTCCGTTTGACATGTTGATTTGTCCCCCTCTGTACAAGGCTTATGAATATTAAATGAAGTAAACACTATTGATCCAGAGCGTCTTTTCACATGCCAGGGTTAAAACTGGTGCTAACCAGTGTATAACTTTCTTTAACTGGGGTTAACTACATGAGTTTATACACTGTGCTAAACGCCTGGTATTTTGTTATCTAATAATCATTTTTTAATGATTGTGTGTTAAAGTTGCAGCGCATCAATGGTTCTGTCTAATAAGAACTCGGATAGCTGCTAACATATTTAATGGAGACATAATTACTGTTTAATGAAATGATTTCATGGAAGGCCTAATGTGATACTTTATCATGTAAGTAAGACTAGTCACTCATTATATGTGTTCTTGTATCCCTTGCTAATAAACCACATCATCAAAGTGCCTTTTGTTTAGTCCTTCTATGCATAGCCTATCGATTTTAAAGGCTTAGTTCACTCAAAAATCTAATTTTTTGGAACCCCTAGAGGGAAATATAGTAGGGGAAAGACAAATATTTTTCGTTTTTGCATTCCTATGGAAAACTTTGTGTTTGTTAATTTGCGTAGGCCTACTGTTAACAAGCTGTATACAGTATTTGGTCTTTATATAATAAGTTCTAGATTAAACCTCATGCCTCAAATTTTTTATAAGCCTCAAGTGTTTTAGAATGTCCCCTTGGTGCTTTTCACTGCAAAAGGTGAGCTATTTTTATTTGAGCTTTGCAAAGGAACGCAATTATTGTTTTATTTTTTGCAATCGAACGCAAGTATCTTTGCAAGACAATGCAAAAATTGTGCAAGTGAGCATAACCCAACTATCTTTGCGAGAGAGAGCAAATGTTTTGCGAGCCAATGCAACGTTTCTCAGGCGAATGCAAATGTTTTGCAAGAGAACGCAAAAGGTTTGAAAAATATATTGCTCACCCTTTAGTGTTTTCAAATGTTTATGTTGCGCAAATATATTTTTAGGAATAGCCAAAAATACATTGTATGGGTCCAATTTATCAATTTTAATGCCACAAAGCATTCATTCATTCATTTTCTTTTCGGCTTAGTCCCTTTATTATTCTGGGATCGCCACAGCGGAATGAACCACCAACTTATCCAGCATGTGTTTTACGCAGCGGATGCCCTTCCAGCTGCAACCCATCACTGGGAAACATCCACACACACTCATTCCCACACATACACTACGGACAATTTAGCCTACCCAATTCACCTATAGCGCATGTCTTTGGACTTGTGGGGGAAACCGGAGCACCCGGAGGAAACCCACGCCAACATGGGGAGAACATGCAAACTCCACACAGAAACGCCAACTGACCCAGCCGAGGCTCGAACCAGCGACCTTCTTGCTGTGAGGCGATTGTGCTGCCCACTGCGCCACCGTGCGGCCCTGCCACAAAGCATTAGAATATTAATCATAGGTGATCTTTCATGAATATATTTTGTACATTTCCTAGCATATAATTTACTTAATTTTTAATTACTCAATTTTTGTTTAGTAATACACATATACGAAGAACTTAATTTAGACAACTTTAAATGTGATTTTCTTAATATTTATATGTATATATATATATATATATATTTTATCGCTCAGATTGCAGATATACTAGTAGATGTATCTCAGCCAAATATTGTCCTATCACAACAAACCACACATTAATGGAAAGTTTATTCAGTCTTCAGATGAAAATTACACTTATGGCTGGTTTTGTGATTTTTTTCCCCCCTACTGTACAATGGATGTCAATCGCTACCAATTTCCAACATTATATATTTTTTCAAACAGTAGATTTTGAAGTTGTGCATGTTAATACATACTCCCTTTAATGAGACTTGTTTTATGTCAAATACTGTTCGTACAGTATATGTATAAAAGCACTAGATGATTACAAATTTCGGTTTGCTTTTCTGTTGCCTTTAACAGCTGCCAGCATGTCTATCGCCAACACGGCCGCCCAAGCGATGCTCTCTGATGCTCTGCTGAAGGATAGTAATGGGGGCAATTGCATCCGACACCTGGAGCTGGATTTGCCATTGGATAAAGTCATCAAGTTCATTTCTGTGGGCCTGCCGCTCCTTCTGGTGTCCATGGCCTTTGCCAGAGAGATGTCTATAGGTTAGCAGCTCTCTCTCTCTCTATCTCTCTCTCTCTCTCTCTCTCTCTCTCTCTCTCTCTAGTGTCCGTGCGGGAATCACGGGACATCAGAGTGGCTCTGGCACTGCAGTAATTTCACAAACCCTTGAGTTAATTGACTGACCATTAGCTTGAGGGCCGGGCTGATGGAGCACTGGATGTAATTAGTGTTCATCTGAGGTGACAGCGCTATATCTACACTGCTTAGGAAGGGACGTGGTGAAGAAATATGAGAATTAAGCATCTGCTAATGATTATTTGCAAATTGTATGGCATGGCAAACCAACTAGAGTCCTTTCAGGGGAGAAATCTTTAGCGACTAGAACAATATGGGTGCCAGTTGCTGCTTATCCACCTTTTTCCTTCGCCCCATGATGCTTTGTGGGTGTAACTTTTTAAACAGTGCACAGTGAGGTGGCATATCATCCACTTAATATTCCCATATGATAAATAGAGTAGTATTTTGGAGTATATTTACTAGAGAACATAGTAAAGTTCCTGCAGTAAATGCTGTAGTGTTTCTGAAGCTTACAATAGTAAATATACCATAGTAAATTGCAGTTTGTTGTAGTAATTCTACTACACTTCACTGGAATAAATGGTTAGTTGACTTTACTTTAAAAAGCCAGTAACCCATTGCCTTAAAATTATTAAGTTAACAAACTATGTGTGTAATTATAAAAATTAGGTTAGGTCAACTTAACAACTTACTATTTAATAATAGTATTTGGCAGTATGATTAGTAGTAAATGAGCGAAGTAGTTATTGCTGATATACACTACAGTATATTACAATACTGACTACAAGTTGACTACTGTACAAGTAAATCCTAAACTATATGGTATTTTTTCATGTTTTAAAAGGCAACCTATTAGAATTAACAAATTAAATAGCTTTCATTAAAACCACAAATAATCCCCAAAACAGAGATATTACGGATGTATATTGAATATTACAGTACTATTGACCTTATTCTTTAAGTAAGAGCATAGCTATTGTAATCTTTTTGGCTCGACACTTCTGATCTCATTTACTTCCATTGAATTTTAGACATTAGAAACAGCTTGTTATTTTGCTTATTGCGTCATGTTGCAAACCGAAATGTTCTTATTATGTTCTTCTTCGTTTTTATGTTTAGTCATGAACACACTTGTTTGTAGAGCAAGTAGTTTGACCGTTTTCTGCCAGTTATTATTCCTAGTCATTTCTCTTATAGGCAACTGAATCGCAATCACAAAAACGAGCGCACTTCCGCATTGCAGAATAAGGCCAATAAGGGATACAAAGAGAAAGCATTCTGAAGGAACAAAGCACAGAGAACTCAAAATACCATGTGATACTAAAATTATGGTAAAATATCAAATGTAACATTATTTTTACGACAGATAAAAATAATGCAAAGTCAAACACCCCTCTTACTCAGTTTTCACTGTGTATATTGGTTATTTGCAGAGTAGTCTTATTATTTAAAGTGATTTGTTTCTGTTATTTTCTTTGGATGTTTCCCAGACAGGAAGTGCAACCCATAATTTGTAAAAAGGTGAAAAAGGCCACCAGCGGTAGCATTGGTGGCAGTAGTGCACTTGGAGAGAGCTGTCTGTTTTGTGTAGGCAGTTGACTTTGAGGTTGCAATCAGTTCCTCTGGAGCTGGTCTGCAATCAGCTCACACAGATGTTAATTGGCATGAGGATGATTAAGAGAGACGTGCAGAGATGACAAGGGTCTGTAATTACAGTCAGCCTGCTCTTTCCCAGCTCTCTATTTCAGACTAACGAGGAGATATGCTAATTAAACGGAGACGTGCGAGGCTAGCAGACTCATTCTCTACGGCTCTGAGTGTGGTCTGACAACACTCAGGTGATTTGGTTAGGAGAGTACATCAACACTAACTTTACCGTGGAAGGAGGATGATGTCATATGCTAATGGAGTTTGCAAAGAAGAAATCAAGTAGGGGGTTTATAGTTGACGTGTTGTTATACAAGCAACACAACTAAAACTTGATCATTATCCAGCATGACTTGTAAATTCACCTTTTTTACCAATGACAAATTTATTAAGAAAATAATCATACTTGTGTATAAATTAGAAATAATGAAAATAAATAAAATAAAAATAAAATAGGCGACATGGTGGCTCAGTGGTTAGCACTGTCGCCTCACAGCAAGAAGGTTGCTGGTTCGAGTCCCGGCTGGATCAGTTGGCATTTCTGTGTGGGATTTGCATGGTCTGCCTGTGTTCACGTGGGTTTCCTCCGGCTGCTTCGGTTTCCCCCACAGTCCAAAGACATGCACTATAGGTGAATTGAATAAACTAAATTGGCCATATGTATGTGTGTTTTTGAGGTTGCAGTTGCAAGGCATCCGCTGTGTAAAACATGCCGGAATAGTTGGCGGTTCATTCTGCTGTGGGGAACCCTGATAAATAAAGGGACTAAGCCAAAGGAAAATGAATAAATAACAATAAAATAATACAAAATATCGCTGAAGTACTATTAGTATTACTTTATTTTTTTACTTTTTTCAAAAATACATACAAATCTAAGTTTATTTCAGCTAGTTGGCAAGGAAGTATCTTTCATTTAATTCATCTTAAAAATAAAACTGCTGAAACTAAATAAAAAATATATATATTTACAAACTATATGTTAAAGAAAAGTTAATAAAAAAGCAAAAACTCTCTCTCTCTATATATATATATATATATATATATATATATATATATATATATATAAACAATACATACTCACACATACTGTATAATACATACATAAAATAAGTTTAGAATAGACTGTATGCTAATTATTTATCATAATGAAAACTTAAACCAAAACAACTAAATTATTTTTGTTAACTGATATAAAATAAATAGTAACTTATTAAAAAAAACTTTTACAGTGCATCCAGGAAGTATTGATAGCACTTCACTTTTTCCACATTTCTTTATGTTAAAGCCTTATTCCAAAATGAATTAAATTCATTGATTTCCTCAAAAATTCTACACACAATACCCCATAATGACAATGTGAAAAAAGGTTT